>JAPMAF010001563.1:0-10821 GCA_026537445.1 Silvatares holzenthali
AACAAAATGTCACAACACGACATGACTACCCAAAAGTCTCTGACTTGCGAATCTTTTGGTCGTGAAAGCCTACGAAAATCCTTTTTAGGTGGTTTATTGAAATTGATTTCAAAGATTTCAAAACTTCTTTATCATTCTTTAGCATAAATAAATAGTACATTATGGAATCACTGTGCCTCTCCATAACATCATAAATGTTTACTTCTTTGTTCCTATCACTTGATATCCGTATTTTCCATTTTACTCCCACCTATTGCTCATTTGTTTTTATTTATCTGTTTTACTTTTTTTAAATTATAAGTTTGTTTAATCATTCCCTTTTCCTTGTTGTTGTTTATACTTTTTATTTGATTTTATCATGCACTTGTGTATGTATTTTTTTCCAATTATTCTTTATATTTGATATATTGTACAGTACAATAAATAAATAAAAAAATAGATGTATCATAAAAATCTAACACAACTTAATTGAAAATAAAATCAAATAAGAAAAGAAACCGAAAAGAAACTTTTGCTTGATACCAATATTTTTCCATACAAGCTCCATACAGTCCTTTTTTTCACCATATTTCACCGAACACATTAAACTGGATTTTTTAACTGTGCTTTCCTTGGTAATTTTTCTAGACCAAAATTTACATACATTCCTTTATGCACATAACTGCTAATACCATATGACTCATGTATGTTCAAATGTATGGTGAAGTATAGAGTGCCATGACGCCACTTGGCATTCACATGGTTAAAACCTGTATAGTTTATATATAAATTTTATGGTAAATTAAACAATCATAATCGTATGTGAATTTGATTTATTTTTTACCATTTATTTTTACATCAAGAAAATACGACAACATTTTAGTAAAACAGTAATAAATATTATTAAATACTGAATATCAAATTAATTGTCACACATTTAATGTTCTTCTATCTCTACACATCCACATTAAGAAATGCTACTCTAATACATTTTAAAATTTGAAATCAACTGCATCGTTCATTGCTTTGAATCTTGATTCAACATTATCCCATTTTTTATGGTGTAATTCTTTAACATACAAAATTAAAAAATATTTATATCAAATTGGATGACGAATACGTTGCAAGGAAAAATTAATAAGCTATTTGGTAAATTAAATTAGATCTTTAGAAATGATTAATTAGTATGTCTCTAAAAGGAAATCTTTAACTCCTGTTAAAAAGTTTGTCACACTTTTTTTAAAGAGATTTTTGTAATTTACAGAGATCTAGATGTGATTGTAGTTTATTAATTTATCTAGCTTAAAGATCTAATTTCCTCAGACATTTGTTGAATATTGTGAAAGTATGTCAATTTTATGAAAAAACATTTGAGAATCACTTAAAACTATTTTGATTTCTTTTAACAGCACCTTGTTATGTCAAAGAACAGCACAAGATGTTAATATTTGTACACATATGCTTTAGAATCTCTGCAGAGACAGCAGAATGAATTTTATACCAGATGGAAATTATCTTTGGACTTATAATTTTGAGCCAGAGTTGAAGCAAAATGCACTGGTATAAAATTTGTGGGTACACTAATGTCTGAGAAATTTCAGTCACCAGTAGGAGAGAAAATTGATCTAAAGTTGTGTTGCTTTTTGTTTTGTTTTTGTTGTTCACAAGAGACAGTAAATTTTTAATAAGCTTATAACTTAAAATAATTAAATCAAATTTTCCACAGTGACTCAAAATTATATGGCTGCTATTTTTACTAATGTAAGAATAAATTAATATTTAATCATTTGAAAAATGCAAGATTAAATCGAAACTAATAATAGATATACATACATTAATTTACATTACAATATTAAGTACATTAGATTACATAACTATTTCACAACTCTTAACTTATCTGGTAATGTAAGTTTAAACTACAATATATAATAAATGCAATCATTTACATCAAGTGGATTTTCTTTCATGTGCCTTATTATCCATTGCCGTTCATTTGTTATGACAAAATTGTGAACCCAATTCAGGTCCAGCAGTAAAAAATGTTTACAAAATCTGAATAAGTGTGATAGAACTTATTCAAAATGAAATTATTTCCATTGAAATATACTTATATTTTTTTACAACTCTCATATTTTTGATTCCGTACATTAAATATATAGAGACAAGTTAGAATTAATACTGAGTTTAATGAAATCTTAAATAAAAACTGGAAGCAGACAATGGAAATAGTTTTATAAGACATATCGAAAATCTGTTTGCCATGTTGCTATGTAAAGTGCCAGAGTATAAAGTATTGAGCATTAGGTAGAAAGGTGACTTTAACAACTCATTAAGTTAGGCAAGTATAGTGGATATTCGGGAAGAATGTGGTGATGTATAGACATGCATATAAGCATATTTTGTAATAAGTATTGCAAACCCTGAGCAATCAATACTCAATTTGTCTCCAGCATGTGCTAAGTTTTTTGGACATATCTAGTGACTGCTTTAGCACTTGAGAGGCCCGAGGGGCAAATTCAAATTTGAGTCCCCTCTCTTAATATACCTACAGCTAAAACTCGGGACACAAAGAGCCGAATAAAAGCTCACAGCCCAAAATTTGCTACCCAAAGGAAAGCCCAGGGATCTTTCTTGGTTCTTGTTTTAAATTGAGAATCAATAAGAGCTGAAAAAACAGTTCACAGAAGTCCTCACGCATATATTTTGAGGATCTTTTGATTTATGACACCCCGGCATTTGCTTTCTTCGATCCTCAGGAATAAGATTAACGACAAAGAAGAATAATGAGACATATTTATAACAAACCATATGATTTATGCAAATGGGAAACCATCACACTACGCCATAAATAATTTGACAAATATACCTTTGCATTCGGATACGGCATCATAAATGCCAAATAATAAAAAAATACTAATAAGATGCTTTCATTTTAACTAGCACATGAATTATGTACTTGAGATCAATTACTGTACAAGTGTAAAACATTTACCACTGCATATTGATATTAGCATCCCTTCCCTTCGTATTATTGATTTATATAAACAATATAATAAGTACAAAGTTGATAGCAAATTTTAAACATTAAAATGTAGATCTTACATTTAAAATCAGTACTACAATACCTAACATGTCATTAATACTCTCCACTACATTCCATCACTATTTACAATTTCTATACCTCACTTACATGTCATAAGTTACAAAAGTACAACTATTAAAATTCTTAAAATGTTATTTTACAAATAATTAATATCCTTACTAACAGTTGGAAAATAAATAAAAGCCTTTATTTGCAATAAATACCTAACCTATTCATACAATATTAGACTAAACAACTATCTGTTACATTTTTTACAGAGGACATCATTAGTATAAATCAGTTAGCAGTGGGCTTAATAGTTCAGTCTTGGCATAGCAAATCACTTCAAAAGGACAGGATGTTTAAAATTCATATTGTTTCGAAACTAATATACTCACTGGCATAATAAAACGCCATTCTTTCAGTAGATATCGAAATATCAACTTCCCTTTTGGGTTTATTTTATATTAAATTTAGAACACAGATATAAATTAGTAACTTCTTGAGGAAGATACATCAAATATACAATTGGTTTAAATATAAGTTAAAACACATCACTAGAATTAAGTGCATATTTCTAAATAAAAAATAAACATTAAGTGCATATTAATGATGGCCAAAAGTACCGTTCCCAAAAGCAGGAGCCAGAGAAATCAGTGATTCTAGTTTCCGAGAACACCTGATAGATTTAACTATCAAGAAGATTCTTCCGTGTCATTTGGTTTTTTTTCTTTCAACCTGAGAAGATTCCTAAATTCAATTGACATAGTTGACATTTATAAAGCCGGCACTGTTACCAACAATTGAAAATCTTTTATTCCGATTCCCTGATAATGGGTGTAAGTTTTAATAAGATAATTTAAAAAAATGATGTAATATTTCCTTTCGAATAGTTTTCTTGTTACTCGAAGAGCAATGTAAAGATTGAACTATTAATCAACTAAAATCATCTCGCTTTAAAACATGCCATTGGATTTTTCTCTAAGTAAATTAAATAAATATGTTGCATTGTACGTTGCAGGCAGTCCAGTTAATTAAATAGATTTCACATAAAGTATGGAATATTGTCAAGTATCAAAAACACAGAAAAACATTTACATGAATTTTCCACTATCATAATAATAATATTTGATAATTTGTTGTGTATTTTCAAAAGATTCAGAAGCCAAATGTTTTTAGGCTATTGTGACATATAAGAGTTAAACATGATCATAGATCGTAAAGGTCTTTAAAACATCTACCCCACAAATTATGGTTTTTCGATACACATTATACATACCATACATCTTGTTCATGATATTTTTCAGTTAAAAGAGAGGCCATCCTATTTTAAATATGTGACCAGAAAGAACGTTGGAGTCTAATGATGCTGGGATGGGATGATAAAATGAGCGATGACTACCAGTAAGGCGGACGGATGGATCAAATAAAGGAATTGAGAATCATTATTTAACCTTACTTTCTCTTCATGCTGCAGTCCAGGTTCGAGCGGCATGTTTAAGAACAGTTCATGTAGTGAATATATTTTTGACCATAATGCTTATTCGTAAGCACACCAACAGCAGAAAGAATTACGCTAAATTATAATATTGGCACGAAAAGGACATCACAAAGGAGTCCGAAATCATAATAGAAATAACACAGTGTCCAAAACAGCTGTCATGAGAATATTTACTTTTAATATCAGCTGCTCAAACTTGATAAATGTTCTTGGAGGATTTATATATTTATTTAACAGCACATTGTACCAAATACAAGAAAAAAGATATAATTAACAAGAAAAAGAAGTAATAATAAAGAAATAATAAACAAGAAGAAAAAAAATTATAGACAATAATTAATATAAAAATATATGTAAAGTAAGGCAGTAAGTAAGGGTGGTAGGAAGAGATAGGAAAGGAAGACACGGTTATCGAGGGATAGGGAAAGAGGGATAAGTTTTATGATGATACGGAGAGATGCAATGTTTCCATAATGACCAATAATCCATCCGTGATAATGGGTCGTGAAATATGTTCAAGGCATTCGGTAGGTTATTAAGAAGACGCGCAGCCCTGGTACTGGACATGCAGGTGCCAAGGTTTGTTGAGGAATGAGGGATAGGGAAAGGAGTGTGATTTCGAGAACGGAGGTAATTTACTGGAGCATGCAGACTGAAGGTAGCGAGTACTGTTGGATTATGGATGTTACCTCTTAGTAACATAACAAAATGTTGTATGAGGTGAAGAGATCTGCGCGAATCTAGAGAATCGATAGAAAGCATGCCTAGGAGGAGTCTGGAAGGGAAATATTCGAATGTGTCATAATTGATGGGATAGTATCCGAATGTTCGAAGATACAGACAACACAGGATTTTTTGTGGACCCATTCCAGGGATGCACAGTAGCAGGCCTCATGCTCCTGCCATATAATGGAACCGTATTCGAGGGTAGTGAAAACTAGAGTGATATAGAGAGAGAGTGAAGAACATTAGAATTTTTGAAAAGGCGAGATTGTCGTACAATAAATCCAAGGGATTTACTGGCACGACACTGTACGGAAAGAATATGTTCATGAAAATTGAAACGGGAATCGTACAGAATACCTAGGTCTTTAAAGTTGTGGGAGTGCCGATCCAGATACTCTATAAGAAAATGTTATAGGGTGCAAGGAGTGTGAGAAAGATATAGAAGTACATTTACCAATACTGAATTTGAGTTTATTAATTGAGGCCCAGGAAGATAATGAGTCAAGCTTGAGTTGAAGAAGATCGCAATCAGTGGTGTTGTGAATAATGTTCGATTGAGACCAATACAATATAGTACATACGAAGACTTAATAATACACTGGCAGACAATATTATTGACATGGTAGTATCGATGGATTGGTAGAATGTGCCACACATTAATTACAAACATGTTCTTCTTTCTTGTATCGACAGCGTTCGCACACAACATTGCAGCACCAGACGAAGCGACAGCGACATTTGTCATCCACATCTCTGACTCTCGTTTGGTAGCCTCGGCCGCAGCAGAGGAGTCGGCATCCATCCGCCCCGGCACTCGTCCGATTGCATGCTCTTCCGTGGGTACCCAGAATACCCATTCTGGAAATAGAAACATTTTTATGGTTCTGTAAAAATTCTGCTTGTGTACCGGAAGAATTTGAAATATTTTAACACTTTTAGTCCACCGTAGATTACATAGAACATCGTGAACAAATCTCATTACATATTAATAAATTGTTTTGCAGCATTTGTTTAAAGAATTAATGAAAGTTATTAATATTTAGACATACAGTATTATCGTGTTGTAGGTTTTCACAACCAAACGATTCACAAGTTAAAGACAGCCTGGCTGACTTTTCACACAGACAGGCTCGCTCTGAAGATGGACACTGCAATGTGGTCCGAAATATTGGCAAATAAAATTTCACAACACAGCATAACTACCCAAAAGTTTTGACTTGCGAATTTAGGTGTATACAATATATAGATTTTATGCTTATTGCATATTTTATGGTGTTATAGACATACTGTATCAAGCTGCTCATTGTTATATTTCATCTCATAAATAAATAAATTTCTTAAGATGGTTTGGGCAAGTTGAACGAAAGGATTATTATTAACATGGATAATTTATATAGCGCCGTTTTCGTGAGAATACCACCTCAAGGGCATTGCAGAAAGATTAGTATGGAAAATTTACGATGCGAATGTAGAAGAAGACAGAGGGGCCGCCCAAGGAAATTGTGGCATGAACAAATTAGCCAAATTCCAATCGATGGCTCTGTTCGTAGTCATAATAATCGCAGAGTATGTATGAGAAGATGCATGAGTGTGGATGAGGCAAGAGATGTGTGTCAAGATAGAGCTTGCGGAGCTCAATCCTATCATCCCACTTCTTCGGGGAAGCGGTGTGATGTTGTATATATAACTCTTAAAAATGGTGGTCATTAAATTAATGTTTACCTGCATCTTAACATCTTAACACAGGCGTGACACAGAATAAGAAAAAATAGAAAAAGAAGTAAATTTTTTAATAGCATTTAAATACTATAATTAGATAATAATATTTCACAAATTGATTTGATTCGCTATTTGTACTCACGATTCATTGCCTTCGCAGTAATCAGGAGAATCATCCAAATATACGAGATCTGTTTTATTTGGTTTTTTCATATCTGAATGCATCGGTCTTAACTTTCTCATTTTTCTTCCTCTTTTGCGCTCTACGGCCTGTAAAATAAGATATTACTTTTAGTGCACTAATGCAAACGTTGTCATATAAGTTGTAAATACTTAATTTAACATAATTTTTTACTTTAACATGTGAAGCGCCGTCATATCTTTGAGTTAATCCTTCACCGACAACTCTGAAATTAGGCAATTTTCGCCAGCAAACCCGCACAGAACATGATCCGGACATTCCATGACACTTGCAGACACGCTGCATTCGAGATCTAATTGCCTGAAAATAAATATACATAACGTTGAATACTTTGCGACAACATTGCAATAAAACGAATGAAAAATTATGCCTAAAAAAAAGTACATTAGCGATATCTATTGTCGAAAAGATATAAACTAAATATGGTTAAAATCCTAAATATATTTAGTTATAGTTTCCGTCGGTAGATCGTGTGAAGGTAAATATCACATAGATGAATGTGTTAAATGCCTTAATGGTTTAAATCTTAGCTATGTGTAGTTTTCCTAGTTAACTATAGATCGATAACATAAAGTCTTTTGAAAAATTAGCTTCTATTTGGTTTGCGTCCCTGCTATGTATACTACTCGGTAATAGATGGCATACACAACTCTGTTTACAAATAATATTTTTTAAATTTTTACCCTTCGACCAGCTTCGTTATTATGAAGATTCATGAGACCTTTAGGAGACTCTTTGTTTTCTTTGGAATCTACGAATTCACGACTGAATTGTTCACCGTAATGGATGTCCTGAAACAATGAAAATTTGAGCACTGTAATCAAATTTCAATTGAATTGAATCAACAATAACAACCAACCTTTCATAATTTAATATAATTCCGAGCGAATTCCGTCTAACAAACAGTCAGAAGTTAAAGCCAATCAAAAACGAATAAAGATTTCAATATGAGATGAAATCTCCTGAGATTGAATGCAATTTCAAATGTATTATTAAGTTAATTGAATTTGGCGGGGTCAATTATTGCTGTCTACATTTACAATACAAAGATAGGTATTGTTTAAAAGTTAAAGTTTTATATTGCGATTGTGCATTATCGCCGAGTATCGTTATTTATATGTGGCAATTAATGTTAGCGAAAGGAATGATATACCTTTAAGGGTAAAATTTTAATTATAATGGCAACATATAACGGAGAATTGATACCGATGTTGATATACGAAAACATAAGCTTGGGCTTGGAAAAAGATGAACGAAAGAAGTTATATCACTACATACCAGCACTGCATCTGGAAGCAAATCGAGTTTCCTTCTCAATGTGCAAGACCAGCATCCTTTATATACTTTTTTGTTTAAATTTATGAAATGAAATAGTTTAAACTGTTATTTTCTGTATTATTATTATATCATAACATAAACCACCGGACATTTTGTGAATTGGCTGAGAACATCCCTAATGAATGAAACTTATAAAATGTAGACATAAGATACAAAAAAATGTATTACGAGAAGGCTTGACCATGTAGATCATTCGGATATCCAATCAATTATGACATTTTTGAATATTTCCCTTCCGGATTTCTTTTAGAATCATGCTCCTTTTGCTATCCCTCATTCCTCAACAAACCGTGCCCAGCACCAGGGCTGCGCGTCTTCTTAACGACCTACTGAACGCTATGGACATCTATCACAGCCCACTATTATGTCTTATGGAATCACTGCGCCTCTCCGCAACACCATAAATCATTACATCTCAGTCCCTACCCTCTGGCCACTGTCTTCCTTTTTATTCCCACCTATCTCCAGTTTGTTTGTCTCTATCTGTTTTTCTTTTATCTTATTATAACATTGTTTTATCGTTCCTGTTTATACTTTTTATTTGATTTGTTGTAATTTTTTCTCATTTTTCTTTATTACATTTTGTATATTTGGTACATTGAATTGTTTCTTAATTGAAAAAAATGAAAAAGGAGGGGAAGGTCCCACCACATACCCGAACAGTTTTAAGGACCTATTGTCCTTATATCTGTTCTCTCATTCTACGTCTACTCATATGAAGGTCGACCAATTTTTATTTCCTTTTTTTTAATTTCCCCCCGTCTGCCACCTATTCCCTAAAATGATTACAATAAATATAACAACAAAAAAAGTAATAATTAAATAAACAAGTTTAATATATAGGACATATAGGATGTTGGAAAGGGATGGAAGGAGGGAAAAAAAGGTAAACAAAATGCCCACATTGGCAAAGAAAAATAATAAACTGTAAAAAATACATATAAATATAAAAAAAGGAGTTATAATGAAAATAATACATACACACATATATAAGATTTCAACACATGAGTATAAATACATTTAAAAAAAAACAAAATAATGATGAGAAAGCATTAAATATACAACAAAGAAGAGCATATCCATATTTATTTATTTTGTTTCTTAATTAAACAAAAGAAATAAATATGGAATGCGAGTCTTTCGGTAGTGACACGGCGTAGTTATGAATTAGTATAGTTACCTCGGAGCAGCCGCCCCACTGCCAGTTCCTGGGCGCTTTCTTCCTCATCCTGTTGTCGCAGGAGCATTCGTTGAGCTCCCCGCGGGAGCAGGACCTAGTGATGGACCAGGCCACAGATGCTGACGAGATGGCGTACACGAACGCCGCTTCTCTGCTGTCTATTGAAGATCAATTAACTATTATTAAACCTATATTATACCTCTCGTTACAGAGTTTAATCGGTCCAAAGCACATACTCCTCCAGGATGCCGAGCCCCCAGACGCGGAAGACCCGGACCTGGACCTGGACCTGGACCAGTAGCAGCGGATCGGATCGAGTTATACCACACCGACCGGATAATGATAATGATGATTTTTCCTTATGTGATAGGATAGCGAATTAGAGGCAAGTATCGCTAGGACAGCTCGGGCGCTAGGCCAAAAATGAAATATAAGACCCTAGACTGTTAGTTCTAAATAGTTTTTTAAGCTAATTATAAGGTAGAGTTGGAGTTTTTTTCGTACTTTCCCCAGATAG
The DNA here is from genome assembly GCA_026537445.1 of Silvatares holzenthali. NCBI lineage: Eukaryota > Metazoa > Arthropoda > Insecta > Trichoptera > Pisuliidae > Silvatares > Silvatares holzenthali. The sequence continues at coordinate 10,245 of JAPMAF010001563.1, forward strand.
GTACACTACACAATGAGATATTTTAAGATGTAATAGTGAATAGTCCGGGTCGAAATAGTGTCAAAGTTATATAACTGGCACACTAGTTTTTACAGATAGGCGGGCACTGGCACGACCGGTGCTCAGTAGAGTAGATTAGAAAGACACTACAGAAATAAAAATAAAGAGTTTAATCGGCACTCCTGCGCTATATACGGTAGCGCGGTAGACGACAGGGGTCAGTAAACAGCAGAGCTAGTCGAGATTAAAACTAGCAGAGTGGTCGAAGTACGATAAAGATTCATTCAGTCTTCTTGCTGTTCAATATATCATCGAAGGTAATCTTCAACTGGAAAATCAAGATGCTGATGTGCTGGTACATGACAAAATTCAAGATGTAAACATGATCATCATGATAATCATAAATATTGCCGGCAGCAAAAGAAGATTTCGTATGACTATAAGAAATGCCAAATATATGACATGATTATCTCTAAGAAAAATCCAGAGCTCAGCCATCAAAATATTGAAGGAGAACGTGTTAGCTATTGTATATGTTCGGTGGTTACTTTGTGATAGAAGTATTCCATATTTTTAT
>JAPMAF010001564.1:0-10820 GCA_026537445.1 Silvatares holzenthali
TGTCACAACACGACATGACTACCCAAAAGTCTTTGACTTGCGAATCTTTTGGTCGTGAAAGCTTACGAAAATACTGATCAGCATGGTGTTTGTGTTACATTTTATTATTTCATTCAACTATGTTAGCAATTTGTGGAATTTTTTTTTTCGTAGATTTTTAGATTGTTTTTAATAGACCTTAAGATTAGATTTTTTTTAGCAGTTCGCTATATAACTTCTGAAATTTTTTTTGTAGGAATATTTGTGTGATTGAGTGACATAATTTTACATCACACTTAACTAGTCAATTATGCAGTTAGAATTTTTATATGGGAAGAATTATAGAATGGATCTTTTGTTATTAATTATAGAATAGATCTTTTGAGTAGAAATTAGATCATAACTCTGCTAGAGATCTGTTCCTGTCGACACGCGCGCTACCTCTGAAATGCTGACCGCGGTTGAAATTGCTCACTTGTCTCTAAATATGAACTCCCAACGGTGTGCTAATGAATTGTCGTTGCAGGGCCATTTCCATGTACTTCGAGATGGAGGAGAAGGACTGCTTGTTCATTACGCACCCTGATCAGCGTGAGAAGAATGAGAAAGGTTTCCTTATTAATTTGATTGACTCCCCCGGGCATGTGGACTTCTCCTCTGAGGTGACAGCTGCCCTCCGTGTCACTGACGGAGCCCTTGTTGTGGTAGATTGCGTCTCTGGTACGTACATCGTTCATTAATTAAAAAATATATATTTTTATATCTTATACTACACATAAGACACCACGATACCATCATCTGTCTGTGTCTGTGGGTCTAACATTCATTGCAGCTGCAAATGTAAATGCTGTGTAGCAGTCCGAGGAGAGATTGAAAACATGGTTATTCAGTTCTAGTCACGAAACATGGAAAAATCCATTTCACATGGCTTACAATGCTGAATGGTGGTATTGCTACAGGGCAATACAAGATATACCACTTTTTCAGTCCAGAGTGATTAATATTCATTTTTGAAATGTTTTTTTCTTTTACTGCTTTGATTTTTTAAAAATATATTATGAATATATTTTCAGTTAATGCAGTTTTGTATTATTTTTTTCATTCTGACTGGGCTTAAACTCGCGCTCTCCGACGCTTTAGTGAAGTGTCTTGACCACTCCACCACGAGGTCGACAATAATAATTTCCTTTAACATCGTTAATATATATTTGAACTATGCTTTATATGATATACCCGATTGAATAAGCTGTTCATGTATTATTAATATTAGCGACGTCTGTACGTTGCATAAACGTGCAGAATCAATAAAATGTCTTTGTGTGTGATTTATCAGCAAATTTAAGGTCACATTCGTAATGTTTAATGATTACATTTTATCTCTTTTCTCGCATTGGACTATTTGTTTTATTGTAATCGTGGCGTCTCCCAGCACACCACGTGCCCCTCCGAGGTGCTCCAGGCCCTCCCGGGGGCCTGCAGCCCCGTGATGGTGAGGGCTGTGCAATGGGAGTAGAGAAATCACTGAACAGGGCTGGCGCAACGCTGTCCCGGGACCTCTATCTTTATGTCCCAGCGGGATACGCTTAGTCAGACTTGATACAAATAATTTTAAAATAATCAATACGTACCTAATGCAAAGCTAAAGAATATTTTTAAATTGCGTTTTTGTCTCTTAGGCGTGTGTGTGCAGACCGAAACCGTGCTGCGTCAGGCCATCGCCGAGAGGATCAAGCCTATTGTGTTCATGAACAAGATGGACCGCGCTCTGCTAGAGTTGCAGCTGGGATCTGAAGAGCTCTATCAGACTTTCCAGCGTATCGTTGAGAACATCAACGTCATCATCGCCACCTACTCTGATGACACGGGACCTATGGGGGAGGTCCGTGTTGACCCCAGCAAAGGATCTGTCGGTTTCGGTTCTGGACTCCACGGCTGGGCGTTTACCCTCAAGCAGTTCTCAGAGATGTATGCTGAGAAATTCAAGATCGACGTTGTTAAGCTAATGAACAAGTAAGAGTTTTATGAAATTAATTATCTACCATTGTATACGAAGCTATCTAATAAAGATTGACCTAAAATTTCGGTCGAAATATCTTAAGCTTTAGTAGTAATTGTATATAAATCTGAAACAAAATTTGAATAATGATGGTAGTATATTTTTACCCGTAAAATAGCAAAATGGAATTCTTTATTTTCACATTTAGTATGGAAGCGATTTATTTACATGGATTTTTCTGAATTAAACTAATTTTTTCCTGAGGCATGTGAAGTATTTAGAGAATTTTATAACGGATGTAAAAACATAAATAGGGAAATAGTTTTGAATAATTATACGAGGGATCTGGTTAGTGAGTGTTTGTATTCTTAATCATATTTCATAAAAAATATCATATTTAAAATACAATATCATATTTAATATAAAATCATTGTCAATAAAATATTTAAGGAAAAAATGTATAGCGCTCTTGAGGTAATTTTCTCACTAAAATAGCGCTTTACAAATTATCTGCATAATAAATAAATAATAATCAATTATAATTTTTTTATATTTGAACATGTCAGGTGTATGTGTTAATATATCGTTTGTGTGATATTTCCAGACTGTGGGGTGAGAACTTTTTCAATGCCAAGACCAAGAAGTGGGCCAAGATGAAGGACGCAGATAACAAGCGCTCATTCTGCATGTACGTGTTGGACCCCATCTACAAGGTGTTCGATTCCATCATGAACTACAAGAAGGAGGATGTGGAGCAGCTGTTGGTCAAGATCGGCGTGACCCTCAAGCACGAGGACAAGGACAAGGACGGGAAGCAGCTGCTGAAGGTGGTGATGCGCACTTGGCTGCCGGCTGGAGAGGCACTACTTCAGATGATTGCCATCCACTTGCCGTCGCCGGTGGTCGCGCAGAAATACCGCATGGAGATGCTGTACGAGGGGCCCCAGGATGATGAGGGAGCCATCGGTATCAAGAATTGTGACCCCAACGCACCACTCATGATGTACATCAGTAAGATGGTGCCCACCTCCGATAAGGGAAGATTCTACGCCTTTGGACGTGTCTTCTCCGGAAGGGTAATAAATCTATCTGTTGTTTTTTCTTCGGTTACTTTATGATTTTCCATTCTTAATTTAATTCTACAAACTGTAGAACTTCATTATAGTGAACTCTAACATACCCTCAGTTTACAAGATATTTTGCTTAAGTCTGCTATGGTTTTCAGTCTTTAAAAAGAACAATGGATCTATTATATATTTTTCTTTTATTACAAAGCGTTTCCTTCTGAAGGTGTCGATCAGAATTACTTTGAATTATTATAGATTAGTTTTTTGATAAGATTGCAGCTCGATGATGCTGCTTATGTGAATTAGATAAGGCAAATAATTTGCATGCAGCTATCGTTAATTTCAAAGATATTTTCACTATGTGATTCACCATATAGGCCTTGCATGATCAGTGTTTAAAGTGTCGATAATGATTTAAATGATTTTTATTTTTTGGATATAAACTGCGCAATACAATTTGTTCACGATCTTCACTTCTGTGATCATATCTCCCTCAGCTATAAGTAGTTGTTATGGTTGCACCTAAATCAACATAGAGAATTATGTACCACATTCACAATTTTCAAAATCATCGAAACTAGCACATTGAAACCCACCATACTTAATTGATCTCTTTTTCACTCTATCGTCTCGCCATCTCCATAACACGATGTCTGAAAATAATATACTCCTTAACATTCCCTAACACTCCACCCAACGATATAATTATTCTTTTACGGTAGAAAGGACTCGTATGTGAAACAATCTGCCTCAAGAAATCAGACAGCCCAAATTCAATCTGCTTTTAATTTAAAATACTAAACAAAATTTTTAGTTGGAATATTGCATTTGATTTAGTTCATAAGTGATTGATAAAATTTGATTAATATTGTTATGCCCATAAGGATTAAAAAATGAAATATGTTATACATTTATATAGATGATTCAATAGAGGTATGTGTAATGCGATGTGTAGGTAGCCACAGGGCAGAAGGCTCGCATCATGGGTCCCAACTACCAGCCGGGCAAGAAGGAGGACGTGTGCGAGAAGACCATCCAGCGCACCATCCTCATGATGGGCCGTTACACGGAGGCCATCGAGGATGTGCCCTCCGGTAACATCTGCGGTCTGGTCGGCGTGGATCAGTTCCTCGTCAAGACCGGCACCATCACCACGTTCAAGGATGCTCACAACATGAAGGTGAGGGCCTGTTATAATTCTCAAATTTTTCTTTTGATGTATCAATGGGTAATCAACATGTCCTATGCTTAGTGCATATTGCGAGTTGCTAACCATGATTTCAGCACAAATTATTGTATACTATGGATTTGCAACATTTTCCACCAGAACAACAGTATAGATAGATATATTTAAATTATTAATGTGAGATAAAACTGTCAATTTAGTTTGTGGAAGGCGCAATGCCCATGGATGAAAACGTAGAAGCAGTATAAAATATGGCGCAGTGATAGTCAATGACTGATTGTCCTCAACTGATCAACAGGCAATTGATATGGCATTTTGTTTCTTTAATAGTTGATATTATGTGGAAAATGGATATGCACATATTATTTACTTTGCCATGTATTTGAACATAGTTTGACTATTAATTGTATGGAAGGCTTGCTAGGCCCTTTTTATGTCAATATTTTTTGAATGAATATTTTACTATCATGTAAAAGGTAGTATGGAGATTGCTAATAATTTTTGGCGGATTGTGTAGAGTATTTTATATTTTAAAGTTATTAATTTCGTATGTATTGTTTTTTTAAAACATGAATGGCCAGTTCTTTTTGTTTGCATTATATTATTGTGTCAGGTGTTCATCAAGGTTTTTTTTAGGACCACGTATATAAATCAATAATTCGGTTAACATATGTAGTGACGTGTATGTGTTACAGGGTGGTTCTGCAGTGTGATGTGTAACTACTGTGTTACAGATTATTGATTGATAGATTAGTGTGTGTAGTTAATTGAAAGTGTGTATGAGAGCAGCCGTATATTATGTATGTGTAATATGCAGGTGATGAAGTTCTCCGTGTCCCCTGTGGTGCGTGTGGCTGTGGAGCCCAAGAACCCGGCCGACCTACCCAAGCTGGTGGAAGGTCTCAAGCGTCTGGCCAAGTCGGATCCTATGGTGCAGTGTATCATTGAAGAGTCCGGAGAGCACATCATCGCTGGTGCCGGAGAATTGCATCTTGAGATCTGTCTTAAGGTAATATCGTCGATTAAATCATTTCATTTTTATTTTGGAATTTTTAAATATATTGTCACAAATATAATATACCTTTAGAAAGTCAACTAGATGATAATTATTCCGATATAATTATCACAATTAATTTTCTTTTTTTTTTCTATCAGGATCTGGAAGAAGATCACGCCTGCATTCCTATCAAGAAGTCCGACCCCGTAGTATCTTACCGTGAAACAGTGTCTGAAGAATCTGATCAGATGTGTCTCTCCAAGTCACCCAACAAGCATAACCGTCTTTACATGAGGGCCACTCCCATGCCCGATGGTCTACCAGAGGATATTGATGATGTAAGTTATGTCTATATATTATGTCTATATATATTGTTATTGCAGTCTTATTACGCTGTACCAGCTGTAGGTAGTAGGAAGGTGCCGATATGATGATAAGCAATACGACTGACAATTCTCACGGTTCACCCAAAGAGTTTACCGACAATAAGTGTGCATTATGTGCCGCTAAAATGGTCTACTCGCTATATACAGAGCCGTGATTGTGATGTTCATTATTTTGTCTGATTGGTATCTTCCGAAACGACCGTTAGATTATTATGTTTGCTAATAGAACAGATAGCGAGATAGTATTGCAAAGGTTTAATTAAAGAGTTAATTGTTGCCCTCGAGTTTTAAAAATTTTAATTAATGGATGTTATTTTTGTAAACGTTTTAAGATTGCGGGAATTAATAGCGTTAATTGAAGGTATGTAAAGTGGTTTGTTTTGATGGCAACAGGGCAAGGTGAACCCGCGCGATGACTTCAAGACTCGCGCCCGCTACCTGAGTGACAAGTACGACTACGACGTGACTGAGGCCCGCAAGATCTGGTGCTTCGGCCCCGACGGCAACGGCCCTAACATTCTCGTAGACTGCACCAAGGGAGCGCAGTACCTCAATGAGATCAAGGATTCCATGGTCGCCGGCTTCCAGTGGGCCGCCAAGGAGGGAGTGCTCGCCGAGGAGAACTTGCGAGGCGTCAGATTCAACATCTACGACGTGACCCTCCACACGGACGCCATCCATCGCGGAGGTGGCCAGATCATCCCGACCACTCGTCGCTGCCTGTACGCCTGCCTGATCACGGCGCAGCCACGTCTCATGGAGCCCGTGTACCAGTGCGAGATCCAGTGTCCCGAGGTGGCCGTCGGTGGTATTTACGGTGTGCTCAATCGCAGGAGAGGACACGTCTTTGAGGAAATGCAAGTGTCCGGTACCCCCATGTTCGTGGTCAAGGCTTACTTGCCCGTGAACGAGTCGTTCGGCTTCACGGCCGATTTGCGCTCCAACACCGGCGGGCAGGCTTTCCCGCAGTGCGTGTTCGATCACTGGCAGATCCTGCCCGGAGACCCCACTGACAGCGGCACCAAACCCTACACCGTCGTGCAGGTACGCATTATATTATACTCGTTCTATAGAAACTGGAATTTGGCAAATATCCACCCTGAATGATCATTGTTTTAAATGAAAATTTTTCTCTGATTGTTAACAATGTGTGTGTGTGTTTCAGGACACGAGGAAGAGGAAGGGCCTAAAGGAGGGGCTCCCAGACTTGTCACAGTATCTAGACAAGCTGTAATCTGGAGTGGGTGGACGCTAGTAAACATAATTCCAAGCAAATTGTACACGTCTGTCTGGCCCGAACCTGACTTGACCTGACCCGACCCGACCACCAGAGAGCTCGGCTGAGCGACATATATATCTAATATCACAATATATATACATGAAATATATCGAGAAACATACAATTTGTTTTTACTTTTAAACAAAATACATTTTATTATTTTTTTTTTATAATTTTTGTAAGGCAGTTTATGTTGCGGAGGTATCCGAATCCATAGATATTTATGTTAGCGGCCTGTGTGGACCTTCCACTACTGGGCTTATATCGCTATCACGCCTGCTTCCGCATTAGGCCGACCTGTTATGATTATTATGATTGATAATTATTTTTATTTGTCGCCTTGACGTTATTTCTTAAAGCCGATGTAATGTTAATTTATTAAATTTTAATAATGGCGGTGTACGCTGTCTTTTTGTACATTGTTCTATTAATATTAAAATGATAATATCATGAAACAAACATGGCATATATCTCTTATTGAAATTGACACTTATGGATGGACTCTATTGAGTTGAATAAACAATGTGATAACTAACATTACCCTCTTGCTATTGCCCCGCAGGAAGAGTTCCTTTCTATCTTTTCTCCAACTTCATCCAATCACCCATATACCACCACTATCCTAATCATTTCCTAAGGAGTGTAACATTTTTTTCGAGTATAAAAAATGTACATTTGCAAAAGCTCCTTTGAAATTAATGTATTCCACTTTCATACTAATTTGTAACGCTAATAAAAGGTGAGATTTTTATTCTATTGCTGATATTAGAAATTGTAGTTTCAATCTTATTCACATCTAATGAAGTCTTATTTTTTCAGGTATGTATATCGAAGCTGAAATATTTCGCGTCTGGTTTCCATAATTATTGTAAGTATATACAATGTTATTTACTTAAAAACGTTTTTATTATTCCCGTTACGAGAGCAAACCAAAAAAATTGTATACCTGAGAAGTATGATAGTGGGGGATGGGAAGTACAAAAGAGATGGTTGAAAGTATAAAATGAATGGAGCTCTGAATGTTGTCATATCTAACAAAAAAATATCCAACGGTGCCTGAATGGTGGTATATAATGGAATATCAGTGCCAAAAATAAAGCGAAGCTTGAACCTAACCTAAGATGAACGAAAGCAGAATTAATGCTCTAAATAATGTATGACAAGCGTAAAAAATACATATATAGGTAACGATTGCGGAATAGGTGCGAGTGTGGTTAATAAAATAAAATAAAATATTGACTGTTTGGTTATTACGATTAATTGTAATGACCAAATCATCTCGTTGGTCTTGTGGTAGAGTGGTTAAAGGCATTTGACTAAAGCGTTGGAGGAACGCTGGAGGTCACGGGTTCGAATCCCGCCAGAGTGAAAAAATATGTATAAAAATACATTTTTCCGTTCAGATTGTAAAAGTATATTTAAAAAAAAAAATCGAAAACAGCAAAAAATATATATTCACTCCGGACTGGAAAAGAGTGGTAGATCTTGTATATGCCCTGGAGCAATACTACTGTTATGAGTTTATCCATGTTTCATGATTAGAACTGATATCAGGTTTTTAATCTCTTAGACTGCTACGCAGCATTTGCATGTGCAATTGTACAGTATGTTACAGACCCAGACGGATGGTGGTGTCATGTCTCATGTGTAGTAAAAGAAAAAAAATCGAAATAATCGCAAAGTATGCATGAGGAGACGTATGAATGAGAATGAAGCAAGAGATGTATGCCAGGATAGTGTTGTAGCACTCGGTCCTCTGCCTACACCTTCAGAGAAACTGCATTATGGAATATCATATTATATCAGTTTAATCATGTAAAGTAAATAATGCAGACGATTTATTATTAACGTGGATAATTTATGTAGCGCCGTTTTCGTGAGAATATCACCTCAAGGGTGCTGAAGGATATTACAGAAGATCTAGCAGATGCAAATGTTGAAGGCAAGAGATTTAGGAACCGTCCAAGAGGAATATGGCATAATCAGATCAACCAAATATTGATGGATGTCTCTGCCTGTAGTTATAATAATAGTCGCAGAGCATGCATAAGGAGATGTGTAAACGTGAACGAAGCAAGGAATGTACGTTAAGCTGAGTAGTGTGATATTTTATCTTTTCTATTCTATTGATTGCTATATATTGATCGTTTTTATTTTTTCCATGATGAGAAATTCACAGACCTGTTCTTAACAAATCGTGTTGTCAAGTTATAGTATCTGATTTCAGCACGACCTTTGTTTATCTTATTCTTGTTGAATTTTGTGATTTAATTATTTTTGTATTTCAGGAAAACAGTCAACCTCTCAGAAATTTGAACTGGAGCTATTTCTCTCGTTATGTGGTTGAAGTGGGCTAATGAAGATGCGGAAGGATGATGGCCTAGGAGCGAACACCGTTGAGGCGTAATCTGCCACTAAGAGGTAAAGACAAGAAAGTTATGCAGTTTTAAAGATAACAATTTTCAGTCATTGGATTGACATTATTAGATGAGATTTTGTCAGCCTTGCGGTTTCTGACGGTTAACTAGGACAGACACTTGACAAAAGCGCTGGAAGTCACGGGTTCTAATTATGGCAGAGTGAAAATGAGTTAAATGCATCAATGCAGTATATAAGAGAATATATTTACAAACTTATGAAAATGCATTTAAAATAAATGCATATTCACTCAGCATAGTACTCATGAGATAACACAACGCTAATATCCTGTAACATTCAATGTGATTGCACATGTAAATCCGCTGTAGTAGTAGGAGAGAATGAAAACCTGATATTTCAATTTTAGTCACAAAACATGGATAAATCCATTTCACATGGTATACAATACTGAACAGTGGTGTTACAGGGCGATACAAGATCTACCACTCTCTTCCAAGCTAGAGTGATTATTCATGTTTTACTGTTTTTTAAATATATTTTTAAAATATGGATTGAAAAATTAATTTTTAAATTATTTTTCTTACTCGGATAGGAATTGAACTCGCAACCTCGGACATTTGTCAAGTATCCTAACCGCTTTAGTTAGTTAATTAGTAAATCTATTTTAAATTCTTCATTCTTTAAAATAGCCTTTTCAAGGAGTCTTCTATAATCTCATTCAGATATAATGCAACGTTACAACAAAGTTCCACTGTATATATGAAAAATATATTTGAAGAGTCAAAAATACTGCATAAAAAATTACTGAATTGGTAGAGCGAGATCTTGTACTGCCCTGGAGTAATATCAATTATATACAAAGTTATATTGAATATTGCAGATGTATGATGGTGATTTGTTTCGAATCTAATCAAAAATATCGTTAAATGATTTTTTAAACAAATGTATTTGCCATTTTGACGATTTTATATTATATTTATCTGAATGTGTTTTCGATTTCTGATTATGAAAGAGTATTAATTTTTGCCGTATAGCTTTGTTTAATATTTGTTATTTATCATTACAGATGTACAATGGGTTTCATTTTTAACCATCTTGTAGAATGACAAATTCAAAACTTGTGTAACCCATGGATGAAGAAAGGGATCGATTAATGATATGTAAGTGTGATGAAATCTAAATTTTATCTTTTGATTTGCTTCCTAAATGATGTTAAAATTCTATTATCCATACAGATACGTGATGGTTGTCAAAGCTCAACAGGACTGATGATTTTGACAAATCAATTACGAAATTAAACAGTGTTGACGATTTGTATAATGGTTGCTTTTGTTACAGAAGCTGTTTCAAGAAAAAAAATGTCGAGGAATTCTGGGAGAGAATTTAGAGGTAAATATTATATTAACATCTTAAGTTAATAATAATTCCCATAGTTGAAACGAGATCTCTTAGAGAAATGCGTAGCAAAACATTATGAATGTAGACGCAAGGAAAGAATGGAGCGGGTGCGGGTGACAAAGTTAAAATAAATGTGTTGCGACAGTTTGTGCA
>JAPMAF010001565.1:0-10817 GCA_026537445.1 Silvatares holzenthali
TTGCACAAATGATAATCAGTTATTATATGTACTTATGCTATGTAATTATGTTAACTGAAGCGCCGTTGTAGTGGACTGTGTCTATGAAATGGCACTATATAAATATATTGTTATAATGCGGAGCAGGTGCTCTCTGTGGAAGGCATATCACTGCCGATAAGTATACAATTTACTTATTTTTTTACACTTTTACAACTTTTGTTCTTCGACATTCTCTCTTCCAACACATCCACATTTGTAAATCTCCCAGTCCAAAAGTATCTTTAAGATATGGCAGAAGTATTACTCCCACACATACTTTTAAAGATTCCGGTCATTCTGTGGTGGCTTTGGCGATGAGTCCATGATTTCGCATCGTACAAAAACACAGAATAAATAAAACTTCTCACTATTTCCATCCTGACGATTATTGAAATCTCTAGAGGTAATCATTTAAGAAGGAAAATAATGTGCGAGGTCGTAAGAGGTGTGTGTAGAAGTGAAATATGTACAAATATACTTACATACTCCCGCATCCATATAGGTCCAATGTAAAATATCTGGAACTTTCCTAGTACGGTAATCTGCATCATGTTAATCCTGAATTGTTTGCATTTTATAATATGTAGCCACGTTTAGACGGCTAATCGCATCCATGCATATAGGATATAATCTGATTTCTATCAAAAGCACTAAAACGTAATAGATAAAACATGATAAGCTATTGAATATAATTCATTATTGTGACAATGCAGAGTTGCTGATGTGATATTTTAATTTCAGCGCCTCTCGATAGAAAAGATACTCCACCACCCATGAAGAAAACTTCCAGCGAAGAGAACTTGTCGCGGACCATAAACGGATTATTCGACGACACACCGAATTTCACGAAGTATAACAAGCTCTTCTCACAAAGGTCCAGCGACGACAATCTCTCGTGCTACAACTCTGCTTTCGCTGTGGATGGGAACAGCAATAGGTTTAGTAGCAAGAACTTGTTCAATGACAAATTTGCATTGTGGCCTCCTGTCGGTAGCTTCTCCGAAATAGCCAACAATGATTGCTCCTCGGGGAGGACGTGGAGGACAAACAACAGTAACTATTTAGGCAGAGAACCGTCTACATCGTTCATGAGCAAAAGCAAGGGGAAGAGCGAAAGCTCTACAGAGAGTTTTAAAGATTCCATCTTAGCTGGCACACTGAATAGTCTGTCCTGTTACGGAAGCGGTGTCGGGAAACGAGATGATCTGGATTCTTTTTGCGAGCCGAGCACCAGCGAAAAGACTTTTAAGGCGTTGACAGATGACATGGATGACTTGTTGGATCCCGAAGTGATGGAGAAATCCAATTCGGCTAAGCGCAACTCCAAAGTTGTTTCAGCTAATATCGGTGAGTGGATATTATTATTTTGTTATACATATTTGCACTCATTCTATTTTCTCATCGCACAACACTGCACCACTTGCACAAACATCCGTCAATGGGTTATATTAAAGCTCAAGGCTGTTGGGTTATTTTTGAAACATTTGTTTAATATGCGAAATATTTGCACAAAGATCATATCAGAAGATTACTATTAAATATAGATGGTACTAACTATTGCCTTTTCTGCAACTGCTTGTTTTTCAACTACACTGCATCTTCTGTAAATGTCGAGTAACATTTAATGGAGCAGCTGATTTTAAATGTGTTTGGAGTGAATGTGAATGGATGAAGTGATGTTCATTGTTCTCTGTGTCAAAATTGACATTTTGAAAATATCTTTACAACTTGCATTGGATGGAGCATACGTATCATACATTTCTGCAAGCAAACCGCTATACTTTTTCTTGTGATAAAATAATGTAATAAAACTTCTCACAAATGATAATTTGTTAGAATGAAATTAGCCCAAGTAAAAGAAATATTAAACTTGAAATAAATGTCATTTACTAAAATAAAAGCTTACTATCCCACCTGTAAAATAAAAGTGTTGCCGGATATAACAAATGCATGTAGTAGGATTAGCAACATCTTTCAAAGAAAGAGCGGAGTTATATTTGTATACCTAATGTATATATTGGTTGTTCAAAGCTCTTCTTTTTGGTATGAATTGTAGAAATCCTGTATCTAGTTCTCTCATTTATCTGCTGGATATTCCAGGAATATTCACTCATTCACTACAAATTTTTGCATTGTTTGGATTTTATTCAGGTGGATCTGGTCCAGGAGGAGTTGTACTGGAGACTACTCCAGCACCCACACTTCCTCTTCCATTACTCTCTCATTCGCCTAATACAGGTAAATTTATATAATCGAATCGATGGAATATCTTGTAATCTCTTCTGATAAAATGATGAGTGTATAATTAATAATAAATGTATAATTTAATCAGCTGGAGGGTATCACAAGTTGGCTCAGCTGCTGAAAGACAGATCCAGCGCTAATCCGGACCAGCAGTATTACTACCAGTCGGGCATCGGCTCATCTAACTGCCTGAAGAGAGTGGTAAGAAAAATGGTATTCGGTTCCAACTCGCATCTCAACAACATCTCAGAAGTCCGCGGGAGGAAGGAGAATACGACAGTCGCAGTCGGACCATCCGCATCGCTGGGCAGCGAGCCGCTCCTGAACAACTTGAAAGACACCGGACTCGGAGAGGAACGGGTACCCAAAAAGAACTCCGCACTCAGCCATTCAATATCTAATTTATTTTTCAACGGTCAAAGCACTTCTAAATTGAATGTTCCGACTGTAGATCGCACTTGGAGTTCAGAATTAGACAAAACGGAGCATGTCAAATACAAGAGACCCGCTGCGAAACCGGGCAATATGGTATTCTCTAGTAGCACTTCGGATTTGTTAGGGCTTAGAAGAAATAAAATACTACCATCGCTCAGTAGGCACCGGAACTGCGAGCGTCTCGACGTGAGCGATGAATGTTTAGATAAAATTGACATAATGAAACATGAAAATTTGCATTATGAACCGGATAATGACTCTAGTTTTGCAGATATATCTTTCGGCATAAACGGAAGTAAATTAGTTAATCTACAATTGCACGATGATGGATGCGGGGGATCCAACGCTTCACCTTCCGTTAGCTGGACAGAGTCCGGTTTCACAGAAAGAGTGTTGGGGTCGGGAAGCGGCGCTACGCCTGACAACCTTCTGAGAGGCACCGGAGAGATCGGGCATTTCGGCCTCGACAAATTGAATAAAAGTCATTCGATACACAATATTAGATTGATGCAAAATGAAGATGTTTGCGAAGATGCCAACATCGCTAGTAATTCTTCGACTTACCAATTCGGTACGTCTTCGAATAGCACTTCCCGGAGGAATCTCGAAGTGGGCAGCGAACGCCGATGCAGAAGAGTAAAAAAAATACCTAAATTAGATCATAATAACCTTCAGGAGCACAAAAATCGTTTAGATGGCGTTTCCAGAAGGCAATTCTTACTAGGGTACAGCAATCAAGGGTACGAAGCCGCTATACAGAAAATGCCAAACAATTGTTGCCTTCGGCTGGGAGAGAAACCAGATTCCAGGAGTCAACCCGCCGAGGAGAAATTTACGCCCCTGTACGAACGCTGCAACCGGAGGCTGCAAGATATTATCCAAACACACAAACCTCAATCTTACAACTACACTAGCGATAATCATCAGGATTATCCCAAATTATCAAACCTCAAATCCACTAGCATCACTGTGGACGTTTTAGGCAAAACCAGTCAATACTCCGACTCGGGGGCTGTCGTGCTACCCTCCATAGCGAACGGGGAGGGCGAGCCCAAGGATAGCGAAACCAAGAAACCCAAACGAATAAGGTGCGCGTTCTGCAAGAAGCGTCTGTCGGTGGCCGCCATCCACACCTGCCGCTGCGGAGTCATCTTCTGCGCGCCGCACCGCTATGCAGAGGTGCACGGCTGCAGGTACGACTACAAGGCGGAAGGGCAGGAGTACCTTCGCAGGGCCAACCCGCTAGTCAGCGCTCCCAAGCTTCCCAAGATATAAATATTGTACTATACACGTTGCTGATGACCGTTTCGTTCCTCCTTAGTGATTTGTTGTCTCCAGTTATTGAAGCATTTTTCTTCTGTACATAGGACTATAGTACATAAGTAGAGCTGGCGTTCTTTCGAGACTTCTATACAATATGTGAAGTGCTTTATTAATGCGTTAGGTTATTTTGATCGTTTACCAAATTTTATAACAAATTTTGGCTCAGCTTATGCCGCATCTAAACTCAGCTCGTTTAACTTACGTTTGCTCCATCCAAGTGCCTAACAGTCCCGGTAGGAACACGGAGGACTGTCAATTATTCAATTAGAAGAAACGTACATTTCTGTAGACGATGATGATGATAATACGTACTGTACTGTCCTGTAATTCTACACACAACACTAGCAAATTATAACTATTGGAGCATTACGATAAATATTTAAGTGAAATGAAAGATATCTAGTTGAAATGAACATATTTTATGTAGGTGTAATTTTTTTTTCTTCTTATTGGCAATTTAAATTGAAATCTATAACATTTTTCCTGTTTTCAAAGGAAGTAATAGTAAACATATATTATTGCATATTTGAATATTGCATTTGTCACTGCTGCAATTTATTTTTGTTTTGTGCATAAATTATTTTACACATAATCTAAACCTTATTCCTTACTAATACATGCTCCTCCTTCATTCTTATTTACCCTCATTGTTATTAATCTTTAGAATAACTATATAATTTAAACTAATGTAGTCGCATGTCATTTTGTTAATAATCTATATTTTTTTTTATATATGCCGACACCATATTCATTATCTTGCGCAGCTGTTCGAGAAATTGTTCAAAAGTACCTATTGACCAGCTAAACCTTAAATAAAAAAATCCTTTTAATCCGGGAACACTAAACAATTTTCTCATTCTCTTGTTACTAAACAGGTCTTTGTAACTCTCAGAAGATTTTTCAAATAAATAACATACTCATATAATTAAAAATTATTTATTTTATTTTTATTAACCTGTTAAGCGGGCAGAACGTCCATACACGTCCAATGAAAATGACTGTGAAACGGGCAGAACGTGTATAAGACGTTCTCAAAAGTTATTTAGTACGCCAAAATTACTCTTGTTTATTGATGACTCACTTGTACAAGTTTTAACATGATATTTTAAAACTCGAATTGGGACCCGTTGATGTTACACAATCCAAGTGGGGAGCGCCCGCTTAACAGGTTAACCTACAAATCTCATTTGCGAATAATCGTCTTAATATTATAAATGAAAATTACCATAAAATATTCAATAATTGCTGGTAGGTAACATATTTACCTACTTACTAGCCTTTCCTCATTAAAATCATCTAGGATAGACTACAGCTCCATCAGCAATGTTGATAGCATGTGCAGCTCCAACCACATCTGACGTGATCCCGTTTACTTGGTGCACACCAAAGTGTAATAGAGTGAATTCAGATTTGCGTGGGAGTCATACTGACATATTTTAGTGTTCCCAAATTGATATCCAATTCAATTTCAACATAAAAATGCAGAAATCATTTTGGTGATTAAACAAATAATTAAAATGAGAAAATCGTTTTATCTTTGTTGTAGTTATTATTTAAAGACAATTGATAAACTCAATTTGTAGTTAGCTGAATTTCATTATTTAAATATAAATTACTACAGATTATTCTAAAGGATATAAATAGACTAAATAAGCATCAAAAGCAGCTTAATTGCTTTTTTTCAATTAACTCATTAGTGAGAGGCCTGTTATAATGTACAGTCTATCATGGATAATCAGTGACCTTGATGTTTATTATATCTAACTATGAAATAAAGATAATAAAATCCCAACAAAAATACCTCATTGTTCAATAAAACTTTTTTGAGACGATTGTGAATTAGAACTTGTTACAATTTGTAGTGATGCTTATTGTTAATTATGAATGGTGAATGGTTAGTGGAATTATATAACTCATTTTAAATAATAACTGACTAATAATGTTATTAATTAATACTATGCAGGGCATTCTGGTGCATTATTTTGCCATGTGTGGGCGTAGAAACGTGCATTTTCATTAATATTCGTCATTTCACACACCTCAATCAAGAAACTGTAAATTTAATAGTAACAATGTAAATCATTTTACCTGCATATTTATATAAGTCAGTCGTGTGCACATTTAGATGGTCATCAGCGATGCAAAATGAGCGCCATCTGCACATTGCAATGCTAACGGAAGATTAATAGTGAATTTTAAATGTGCACGGTTAAAAATATTAATCTATAACATGGAATATTCTCGCCAAAATCAGATAGCTTTAGCTTCAAGAAATATTTGTAAAAGTTCAGGCAAATTATCAACCAATTTGTTTCTGATTTGTATGTTATTATAAAACGACACAGATGGCGCATTGTGAATCTTCGTACGCGCAGAAAAGAACAAAAGATACCGATGATAACTGACGCATCATTAAAACCTATAATCACTTTTGTGCGTAATAACTGTAGGGTGCAAAATACAACGTAGCCATACTTTGCGTAACTCGCATTCAAAAAAGGGGGCATTATGTGTAACAAATAGCGTTCAATGACCGCTATTGCATATAACGAACATGATCCAATGACCGCTCTGATTGCTTAATAGGATTTCTCGAGCGTCTAAAATTTACCCTCTATGCCGGTATATCGGTAAGCCATCTGAGTTGAATCTTAATATATGCTATAAATTTTTTTTTTGCAAGTATACATGCTTACCATATTGTATCAGTTAACTGATTGCAAATAATGGAAAATTGTTTTTCTTTTATTATAAATAATATGCCCAATCGATCTTTATCTTTTTCTTGTATTTCTAACGATACTTTACCGTCCTACAATGACCGATCCATCATACCTCTCTTTTCCTCGTTGATCTTAATCAGTGGTCACCAAACTCTTATTTACAGTGTGTTTAATTACGAAAAATTGAAGAAGACATTGTAGTCATTTAAGAAAAATCTTTGTAAAAGCAATTATTCTTGAATGAATATATTTATATGTTTATCTATCCATGAAATTCTCGACATCTCTCACTTTTGCATTCTTATTTCCTTTAGTGTCAAAGTTTCTGTGCAATACAGAAACATAAAAAATACAAGATGTATGTGTATAAACCATTTTTTAGTATGTACGAAAGTATCATAATTTCTTCACATATTATTTAATTCATACATTGCACTTTTGAGTATTCCGCTTTCTCTTATTTCCACCTTTGTCCATATTGCATGTTCCCGAGTACACACAATCTCTACTATTACTAAGACTATTTCTAGTCTGCGATTGATGTTTGACATTGGTGGAAATTATTATGATTTGGAATTACTAAAAACTCTGTTGCCTTACCACGTTTGACTGATTTATGTAACATAATTTAATTCACACTAACAAAGTATTTTTACAACTCATCCCTGTATAAGGGTGTAGTAACACTATTTGATTACGCTGGCCTACAATGTTTAACTTTGCATGGTTCACCAGAATTAGACTTGCCTAAAACAGCCACATTTTTTATTTGTTAGAAAAAATTATATAATTAATTTTAGTAAAAATAAAAGTTGATAATGAGGAATTAGAGCAAGTTGAAGAATTTGTATACCTGGGAAGTATGTTCATGAGGGATGGTAAATGCGAAAGTGATATTGAAAGGTGTGTGAAAGCAGGAAATAGTGAATGCTGCACTAAACGCTGTTATATCAAACAAAGAGCTGTTCAAGAGTGAGCGGATGGCAGTGCATAACGGAGTATTGGTGCTAACTTTGATGCACGGAAGTGAAGCGTTGACATTGCAGAGAAGGAATGAAAGTATAATGAATGCTATTGAGATGAGGTCTCTTAGAAGAATGTGTGGTAAAACAGTGCATGACAGAGTAAGGAAAGAGTGGGGAGCATTATTGATAAAATGAAAAGAAATTCCTTGAGACGGTTTGGGCATGTTGAAAGAATGGATACCGAGAGATAAGTACAGAAAATTTGCGATGCGAATGTAGAAGGTATGCAACAGAGGGGCCTCCCAAGGAAATCGTGGCATGAACAGATTAACCAAATTCTAATCGATGGCTCTGTTTGTAGTCGTAACAATCACAGCGTATGAATGTAGATGAAGCAAGAGATGTATGTCAGAATAGAGTTTTGTGGTCCTCTCTGCCTACCCCTTTGGATCGTATAATAAAAATAAACTGCAATTGACAAGCAAAACAAATTTATTCATTTGATTACTTACAATGTATTTTTTAATTGTTATATAAATTTATCACTCTGCTTGTGCTTATTTGTTTGTAAGTTTAAACTTAAACTAATAAACTTTAATAATTTCCTTATATTTACTTTACTTAATTTATCTCGATATTGATGGAGCAAAATATGGTTTTTGCAACGTCGATCACTGAAGTAAGTCGTTTTAAAATGTGGCCTCTTCATCTATACCAAGAATATGGGAGTAGACTTGAGATGGCCATGTAAGCGATAGTATACCTACTAGGTTTATCTGAACAGTTATAACTGCTAAAACTCTCGAACAGGCATAATGGAACTCTATAGAGCTTGTCGATAGTCTCATTTCACCAGTGGAATCGACACAATGCCGCGACATCATGAAAAATGGTCGAGGCATTGTTTATTTTGCAAAGAAAACAATTTAGATATAAACCTGTTAAATATGCTGAAATTTGAGCCTCAAGACTACCATCATTATTTGAGAAATATACACATTTAAAGCTATAATCAATGACGTCTCCTTTGATTCAAGGGATATTGTAATGAGAAGAGATGAGTAGCAATATTAAGATTTCTTGCTATCAGTAAAACATATGAATAACTGACGCCTGTGAATGAGAAACACACAGATTTGCCTGTATAGATATACCGTCGCACGTATGGCTGCCATTGAACTGTGTGGTTCAGCATTATATAATTTAGATTGTAGGCCAGCGCTATCGACATGGTTACTAAAATAGTTTGTGTTAATTTATGATTTATGATATGTTAGTTATTACGAATTGATACAAACATGCTATTCTATATCTTATAATTGTCTGATTCTTTAATGTTTATTATACTTATTGCTTAGCATCAGTTTATATTCAGTTTAGCAAATGGAATTGTAAAATGCTGTAGTGATTAATAAAATATGTTATATGATAGATTTTGTTAAATTTAATTCTAAAGTATTTACTCATTAAGCTGTTCTGTATAATCCTTTAAAAATATGAGTTTTCTATTTTTTGTAATGTCGCTTCGTGTCTAGATTCTTTATTATTCTATTAATTAGTTGGAGCGCTTTTCGGTAGATAGACAATTAACTTTCTTTTCAAAATAATAAATTTGAACAATCAATATTTTATTTAACACATTCATAGCCTCAAAGAATGAACATATTTCGTAATGGCAAAAATGTAAAAAAACTCCATCTTAGATGAACTTGTAATTTTTAATAAACAATAGATACTTATTCATATCATGTCGGCCACAATGATTATGTTAAAATTCACATTGTTTTTGTGATTTATGCTAAATAAATGTGAAAAAAAAGTATTGACATCGATTAAACGCTGTTTATTCAGAAATATTTTGAAATTTAGCTCCAACTGTATATTTGCGATTGAGGATGGATTGGATCTTAAAAATAAGGTAACTTGTGCACTACATAAACTGATTATGTTTTCAGTTGGTTGATATAATTAATTTTTATATGTCGAATAAATGTTGGCTAAATTGGAGCCATTAAACCGGTATATTCAAATACAATTATTTTTCATAGTGGTGTCTTGTAATCATGAAAGGTGTCATCTGGATTTGCATGTTCCGGCAAATGTACAATGTAAAATGCATGTACATATTAATTAAGGCAAATGATTCGGTCTAGATAGATGTTTACTCTCCTGCGTGTAGTGTGTTGGGCAATCTAGATTTGTATAACATGCTTGCTGTGCTACTCCAAACAATTGATTTGTAATCACCGTACTGAAAGTTTGTTAATAAAACCAAATCAGAAAACACGACAATTAGAAGAAAATACGGTATTTAGGCCAAAAACAAAATATCCCTTTGTAGTTTGCAAATTTTTCCAGCGGCATTGTAAATAGGTGTACAGATGTTAAAGAAATCCACTTTGAAACATATATAAAATATAGGTTCTCCAATTTCAGAATGCAGGATCGCAATAGATGTATGTTTCTGGTCTCCTTTCTCAGATAATTATATTTCATAATACAATAGCTTCCAAAGATAATGCCACCATTAAATAATGTAATATTGCGACAGCTCCCGTCTCAAGACGCTTATTTTTTTTCATTGTATTCACTTGTACATCTATTCAACAGATAGATGCTATGCAATATTAAAAATTAAAATTAATTAAAAAAATATCAGTATGAAAGTTATATATTGTTATGTCACTAAAAATATCCACGCACTTTTAGAATGAAATCTTAAAGCGTCTTGCTTTTGTCTGAATCTTTAAATCTCGCTTATCTGAATGATTATAAAAATTGCATACATATTTTTCTTAATGCAAATAATTTCTCAGACCTTTCCCATATCAAGCGGAGCTTTTCAAGTGAATGGATTGATTTTAGTTTGGTGAGGAAATTAATTTAGAATATCAATATTTTTATTGAAGTAATATAGAAGTAATTTGATCGTCGCTAAGTGGGTATTTGTGTATTAATTATATTATTGATTTGGATATTAAATGGTTTAATGCTTTCCATGAATTAAATTGTCCTGTTATGAAATTTCACCGGGTGACTTTCTCTTCACTTTGTATAAATATTTAGTTGTATGGCAAAATTAAAAAAAAAAACACTATATTGAATA
>JAPMAF010001566.1:0-10814 GCA_026537445.1 Silvatares holzenthali
TCCGTTCCGAAATGGACACAGCAATATAGTCCAAAATGCTAGCAAACAAAATGTGACAACATAACATAACTACAATTTTTTTATACTTGTGTATCTTTTGGTTGTGAAAGCTTTCAACAATAGCTGCAGTTCAGTTTGCTTTAATTCAAAATAGTTCAAACTTCTCCATAGCTAACAAACCTAACTCATTTCTTTTCTTTTCTACCATCTCTCTAGCTAGTGACAAGCACGAGTAGGAGCATTATCTACTTATTTGTTTACACTGATATCGTCATGTATCACATATGTTAAATATGTCGTAATTTGTAAAAAATAATGTAACAAAATAACATTTTAGAAGTTCCTACACCATCCGTAGTTTTTCTTAAATAGGATACAGTTAAGCATGAGAGCAAACAAAATTGAAAACCCATGGGAAAAATACTCTCTAAAGTATTCCCTCTTCCATCATGCATCATATTTGTGGTTTAAGTTTAAAATATTCTTTCGCTTTTTAATAATGACCTTATATTTGTTTCAGTGAGGAAGTCCGCACTCTTGGCTTCACCATGCTGGTTGACATGAGAGGCGGTGGTGGAGGAGCAGGCTCCTGGAGCGCCGTCAAACCCATCCTCAAGGTCCTGCAGGAGCATTTTCCGCCTGGAGCAGTCCACCAGGCAGTCATCATCAGGCCTGACAATTTCTGGCAGAAGCAGCGCACCTCATTGGGCTCGCACAAATATAAGTTTGAGGTCATTATTATTTATTACATTTCTTAGAGTAATGCCAAAGGTGATGTTTTAGTTATCGTCATTCATCTTGAGGATTATAATTTTTTACTTTTTCTTCCGTAACTTTGTGATTCTACTTTGTTAGTAAAATTATTTTTCTTTTCTCAGTCACATCCACTTTATTTATTTTATATAATTCAACATGTTTTGGTCATATACTGGCCATATTTGGAAATATTTAGAATAATGATTTGTAAGCAACAATTTTGAAACAAATTATTTTCAATATTATAATTAGAGTAATATAGTTCTCGGTTAATAAAATATTTTTTATCATGTGTGGCGATGAACCCTATTTAGAATTAAATAAGTAATGGTCTCCAATGTTACTTTATTACAACTGCACACTTGAAGCTACAGGATTCGGATTATAGCATTATAGTTCCCGCAACATTTTTCTTTAGATGCATCAATTTGGTTGCTGTTATTTCTCATACAGTAAGCTCCTCTTTCTACTTTTAATTGTGACTAAGTTCTCCTTTGTATTTTACCCTTTACCATGCATTTTGTGGAATTAGCAGGGAAATGCTTTTAAAGTACTGTAAAGTATATATGGTCATCTGGAAGGCTTCATTTATGTGTTCATTTATCCTTTATTTTTATGTTGTTGCCACTCTTGTGAATTAAACTGAACACTGCAGTAAGAGATAGTAGTTATGTACAAACCACTAATTAAAGTGTAACAAAGAAGTACTGTGGAATTACCATACATTCTAAGGCGGTAAATTGTAATGACCCATGAGCTTTCGACTCGTTTATCAAAGAGTGGACTATTGTAACCGCCAAAGATTTAAACAGAAGAACAAAACAGATTGTTTCTCATCGTGCAAACTTTATGCAAAGTCTAATATTTTAGTTATTCGAAAACTTTTCCTTTATCTTTCCCTCAAATATGTCTCAAACAGATGAAAATACTTCTAATTATGTTAAACCCCAAGAGTTGTAGGTGGGGAATAATCTAGACATGCCAAATAACCCACAGACCTTTCTCTAGAAGTACTTGTGTCTATTTTGCCCATACACATTTTGTAGGAGCGTGAAATATAATAACATAAATATGCTAGGTACAAGCTTTAATAGAATATATGTAAATAGTTTGATGTTTCACTTACTTCAACCAATATTTTTTTTATGCATTTCCAATTGCGTTTTTAATACTAAAATACAATATGCGATTATTCCGCATCTTCAATGGGTAAGCAGCGGATTGAGCGCCAAACTATTTTAACATATATATCTTGCCTCATCCACGTCCCTGCATCTTCTCATGCATGCTTTGTGATTATTATGACTATAAACAGGGCCATCGATAAAAATTTCGATGATTAGATCATGCTATGATTATTTTGGACTGTCTCTCTGTCTCGTGTCTTCTACATTCACATGTAAACCTCTCATACTAATTCAAACAAACCCTCTCGACACAATTACAATTTAGTATTACAGTGTTATTTTTAATAAATAGATATATGCAACACCAAAGTGAGATATATCAATATGTTTAGTATTACAGTGTTATTTTTAATAAATAAATATATGCAACACTAAAGTGAGATATATCAATATGTTATACTATTTCTACATTACATGTGTGCTTGTATCATAGAAATAGAATTAACGTAATGAACAAACTTGGATTTGATTACCAAATCCAACTTGTAGCCATATAAGGTTTGGATTTCGAATCTTATGTATCCCCTCGGTCATTTTACCACTAAATTATTATAAATCAGTTTTTAGAGTTTTAATTTTTTTATATTTATTTTTGTTGTTTTTAATTTATTCTATTTCATCCCTTTTTGTATGTTTTTGAAAATTCTTATAATTTATCAAATATATTTTTATTAGTCAAACTACTAACTAATATTTACATATTTGATTTTATTTCTTTGCAGACTACTGTGATAAGTTTGGAAGCACTTCCTAAAATAATAGACACTTCACAACTTACTACTGATTTGGAGGGAACTTTACAATATGATCATGCTCAATGGATCGATTTACGACTGGTAAGAATATATTCTATATTATATAAACCCTAATGAAGTCTGCAATACAATATACCCTTAAGCCTACCTATTCGGGAAAGCAACAAGTCGAAATGATATTTTATACCGGCATACAATTATAATATGCAGTATTGCAGATTTGATGTAATATGTGGAAAAATTGGAATGTATGGAAAACCCATATTTAACATTAGTTTCAATGGTTAAAGCTAGGTCCCTAACATTATTTGTGCACTGTAAGAATACTTTAAACAATTTCCAGAATTATTGTTATGGTTAGTATATATAAAAATTTCTGTGTGTGGTTTATAGACTCGGACATGGATGTGTGTAATAGTTTATTTAAACAACGAAACTGGAAACTACCAAATAAATTTAGTTAAAATATGCAGCCTATGTTTGTTTAAATGTCAGGTTGGTTTAATTTATTAAAAGAAAAATTATTATATCACCATTATTTTTAAAAATATAGATAACTTATATAGCACTATTGAGAAAATCGACTTTAAGAACGCTGCACATTATTTTTGTTTCTCTTCAGAGAACAATGTTTTAAAAAGGTGTGTTTTTATCAACCTCTAAAAATCATCTCAGACGGACTGTTTCGTATTGACGCTGGGAAAACATTCCAGACCTTTGGCCCCGCCACAGAAAATGCTTGCTCCGCAAAGTTTGTTCTGTTGTCTCTTTTTGGCTTCATCACTCTTCCAATAAACATTCAGGAAGCCAACCTGAGCGAGCACTGCCGGTCATTTAGATAATCAGGAACACAGAAATTGAAATAAAATCAACTTCGATATGAAATTAAAATAAAATTTGTTTAAAAAATTGAAATAAAATTAAATTTCATCTTATCAACACAGTTTCATTCACATTCATTTTCAACTCGAGAAAAAAGAGTAATTCAGGTAGTTGATGAATTGTTAATTATAGTAAATAAAAATTGTGAATTCTTTCAGGCTTTGGAAGAACTGACCTGGCAGGCTGGTGACATTTTAGATAGATTAGATGATTTACAAGAGGATTTGGCGAGATCGGACTTTGCTGATGATGTTTCTGGAGCCAAACATGGTATCGATCTTCACAATGAGATGAAAAAGAAGATTGTTAAAGTTCCTGTAGAAGAGTTGGAGGCACAAGGTAATTACATTCTAATTTTGCCATCTTAGAATTTACATAATTGTGTATATAAAGAAAATAATCACGCAATTAACTCAGCTTAAGTTATTCAGAAACTTTTAGAAGATAGAAGAGCGAATCTATGCAATGAATTGCTCTCAAAGAGATCACATTTCATACCTGTCTTGCTATATAGCAGTGAAACTTGGACTTGGCAGAGGAAGGACGCAAGGAGAATCAATGCAGTGGAGATAAGATCATTAAGAAGAATGTTCGGAAAGGTCCAAAGTGATGGAAAAAGAAATGAAAATACCAGATAAAAATGCCAAGTTAAAGTATCATAAACAGATAAAAATATTATTGTTTAAGATGTTTTGAACGTACTGAGCGAATGGCAAATTAAATATAGCAAAACAGATCTACAGTATGAATATTCTTAGTAAAACAGTGTGGGGAAAGTTTAAAAAACTTGTCTGGAACATGTTTTCCAACTTAACAGCTTCAAAAACCGTTGTGAGTGTATGAAGAGATGCATGAATGTGGAGGAAAGAGAAATGTACATCGGGACAAGAGATATATGGCACTCCATTCGCTCTACCTACTCCTTTTAGGTAATGGCATAATGTTATGTATGCATATATTTCATTCTGTCATATGTCCGAAAATTTATTAAAAATAACTGGCTACATTTGATACTGTCATTTTTGCATCATTCTTATTTTTATTTTATGATGTCGTATTTTGAATATGACAGTGAGGGTGTAATTGATCAATTTAAGAAAAATGTATTGAGATATTTTATTTCCTTGGTTTTTACTTTGTTGTAATTCATATTAAAATAGAGAAAAGAATTTATTTATTTGTATTTTTCTTATTAATAATTATATTTTTAATTACATCCTATTTGCAGGTGAACGTATATTGCAACGGCTACAAGCAGCAGATACATTGGCCCTGTCTGCTAACGGAGGCGTCTCAAATAATATTGGCGCATTTCACTGCGGTGAATCCTCTGGGGTCCGACAGCAACTGGATTCTGTCCGTCAAGCCCACCATCATCTGCTGCAACTCTGGCACCATAAGAAGCTGCAACTAGACCAGTGCTTCCAGTTGAGGCTGTTTGAGCAGGATTGCGAAAAAGTGAGTCAATTAGTACAATTTGCAATATCAGCTTAAATATTTTTGACTTAATTTTTGTTGCCTTTTATTTTTGACTTAAATATTTTTGACTTAAAATATATCCGCTTTAATTCATATCTTTGTATTTTTAGATGTTAGAGTGGATTTGCCACAATCGTAGCGCATTCCTGTCATCCTATGTTGAGATTGGCAGATCCTGTGCTCTGGCTAAGCAACTGCAAGAGGAGCACGCCAGGTTTGCTGCGGCTTGTGGTGGAAGTGCACGTGCCTCTGTCGCCCGAGTGTCAGCCGCAGCACGTAGATTACAAGAACAGAGACATTATGCACATGCTCACATAGCTTCACTTGCCCATGCTATGGAAAGGGCTTTCAAAGATTTGGCAGCAGGTATGTAGTATTTTATAATGCTTTTGTTTTCTCTGTGGGACATAAATGCCAACAATAATATTATGCAAAACATTACCACTGAAAAAGTGTAAACAGTAACAAAATGGAATGATTTACTTACTGTCAGCTGATAAAACATGATGGTGATAATACGCGAGGTCAATGAACTCGCATAACTTTGGATATTACAACAGATAATTCAAGATGTTACCACCGATTATTAAATTGTAATTTATAAAGCGAAATTCGATATTGCAATGGATGCTTATGAACAGCCCATAGCTGGGATCATCTGGAACTAAGGCACAACAGAACGTAATTATTAATGTCACCAACAAAGCAGTTAATATATATTCCAAAACTGACGAAAGATTCAAGATTTTATCTGTAATAACTCATGTGTTACAACAAATCTCTGCTGGCAGATATGTTGATCGTACCATAGTTGCCTGTTTCACCGTTCAAAACACCATCTCGCATCGGAACCTATAAGCAAATTTCTCACATATTTCACAATTTGTTTCTTGTAAATATAAAAAAATAAACTATTCTTTATTGCAACTTCAATGTACATTATAATGTGGAGCCTCCTACACATATTAACCGTAACTAGAAATATAATACAATTTTACATTGTTTTTCAGGATTGGAGGAGCGTAGTGCTGTTTTATCACTCTCTGTTGTATTTCATCACAAAGCGGAAGTATACGCTGGTGCTGTGTCTGGTTGGAGTGCTCAGTGTGCCCCTCCTCCGGATGTGAGGGATGTCCTGGCCTTGGAACAACACATCCTAAGACATCAGCAACTTTATGAACAGATGTGTCAGGCTTACACGGAGGTATATTTTTTTTAATTTGATTTTACGATCTCCATTGATGATTTTGCTTTACTAGCCAATAGGAAACTTAGGGTGCATTTATGTTGAAATTTCAATGAATAATTTGAGCAATGATGCTGGCAGCTGCAAGAGCATTGATCAGTATTGTAGTTCTGTGCGAAATATCAACAACCGGTTCATTGCACCGCTCCAACATAAACATTTATTAAAAAGTGTGTTTGCATTTTCACCACTATGTTGTATTGCTGGTCCAATCGCTAATCAATGCTGCAATATAAACCTTGTTTCCTAAAAGATAAATATTACCTTTCATATACCATCATTGAGCAAAATATTTTACTGTTTTAAACTTTCTTCATCAGTTTGTGGTTTTCTCTTGTTAATAAAATATTATTTTAGTTGAAATACTTTGTTAAACTACTTATATTGAATAAGTTTCTACATGTTTCGTTCATACGCTGCTCATTTTCAATAATGTGAACAAAATAATTTATACAAATACAAAAATATTAATTGTTTTACTAATTTGAGTATACAGTATGCATTTTGTGACTTTTTATTCATCACAATTTTAAGTATTTTGTTTTTAATTTTTGGTATTTTAATATTTAACAATATTTTTTCAATAGTATTTTCATTTCATATATATATGTAATTTTTCAATTAATTTCTTTTAATATTTTAACTTTTATAATGTTTTACATTTTTGAAAATGGTCGGCGTATTACCGTAAGATGATGGATAATAATGAAATATTAGTAGTTCTAAACAAAATTGAAGTATGAAGAGTATTTTATTATTAATAAAATAATAATTTTCCAGGTTTCGTATTTTGTAATTCAATGGTATTTCCTCTATATATAGTGAATTGTTTGATAGTTGTGAGAGTAAATCACAAACAATATTATTACTTAATTTCATTATTTTCTCAACGGGGAAATTAACTTCCCTGATGCTATATCCAAAGATGTTTGGTAAAGAACTTTTATTGATTGTTAAGTGTCGGAAACAATTTACATAGTAGTGTTTGCATAATGTTCACAATTCTTATCGGTTATGCAAAATTAACAATTCCAAACGTATATTTTAAGTATTCACTGCCTTGTTTGATGGTAAACATCATCTCAATCAATATTAGTTGATACATTGCGATTTTAAATACAAAATCAGAATTCAACTTGTGTTAAATGTATTTACATGTTATACAATATGTATTTACATGTTATACAATATACAATATTAACCATATCTAAATGATTGCTTCACTCAATATGTGATATATTTTAATATATGCTGCCCACGCTGATTAAATTGTATGTATCCCTTTGAATTAGGTATATGATGCATACCAAAATCTGTTGAACGGATTGGACGTTATGCTGCAAGTTTGCCACGGTATTCACCAACAAAGAGAACCGGCCTCATTTCCGGCTGAAGCCAGTAGCGAAGATCCAAACTGTAACAGTGCAGTAACAGAAAACTGCATTTCTGGTGGCACCCATAAAATGGTTCATACAGAAACATTACTTTAGTTCTTGTTTGGAACAATAGATGGTGCCGGTTCTGACAATTCTGATTTCTCTATTGGGTTTGATCTCGGGTTCCTCTTGTACATAATATTTTCATTTCGCCATATTACTCTGATAATTCTCATCAGTTCTTATCCTTCTTCATTTTTCTTTTCTGAAAAAGTAGCCTGATCTACTTTTTTCTTCTCTTTTCTTTTTATTTCTTCAAATGATGCCCGTTCTTAATAAACGATTTTATTCAAATGCATGTTTGCAAATTTTATTTGGTCTGTTCATGCTCTATACTAATTTTGCACATATATGGGTAATGTTTTATTCAAACTGTACTCTTCATATTAACCATTGAAAACTCATTGTAAATATTTGTTATACTCTTGATATGGTTTTATTTTATAATTACATATATACCTCTAGGAGTTCATATACTGCAATGTGTTCTAAAATGCTTATTTCTGTTGTAGGTGCATTCCACAAGTAAGAAGTTGCTCTATCAATTGGATCACTTAGTGCAAGTTTGCAATCAGCCAGACCACAGAAATCACGTAAGTTTTATTTTATGCATTTCTGCTATCAACAGAAATATATTTGCTGTGAGGAACAAAAGTTCTATTTAATGTTGGATCAAATTTAACAAGCACACAAACGATTGTTTCATCGTATGAAGAGAAAATCAATATTAAGATCTTATAAGTTAGTATTAAAAACCTTAAGATCTTATAAATTAGTATTATATAAAAATAATTAAAGACCCATATTAAATTATCAGTTCCTTAAACAATGCCTTGTTTGTGAGGTAGCAATAGGCCATAATGCAAGATGCTGAACTACAGTTATTTCTGTCTAGTGCTGCTAAACTCTCCCCCATATCTTTCAAGGCATCTCTGTCTTGGGTTTTCTGCAGTCATTAACGATTCTCATTTTATTGTTAGACTATTTATATAATAGTCTAACAATAAACCTTCCTATATGGAAGTCTTTTTCTGATTCTCTTGTCTTCACAAGATCATCATTCCATTAATCCATCCAACTTTGATACTTAACATATACTCCCAAGTATATGAAAAATCTCCTCGACTGTGCAGAGGCGTGCGGTTAGTTTAATAAATAATCCAGCACTTGCTGCTGGTCTTCAGCCGTTAGAGCACAGAATAAAGGTCAGGATGATCTGCTCGTTTTACCGATATTTTCATGGAAGATGCTCTCGGGTACTGGCATTATTAATTCCTCGGGTTGCTGTGTTTAGCAGAGCTACGCACGTTGCGAAACCCCGTCACCACTTCACAATTGATATTGAGTTCATGAGAGGCAACAGATTCTTTAAGTCTTACTTGTGGGAGACTGCCGGGCTGTTAATGATGTTCCTTTGTCTTTGTTTCCTCCTACCTATAACATGGGCCTCTTCAAGTCCCGCGTTAATTCTACCCTATCCCTTAGTCTTCCTTATCCCACATGATGTCTTATGATGTTATAGGCCTGCTTTGGTGGTCCCTTCTATGCGTGAATACTTAAAAAAAAATACACCCTGCCCATGACTACTTCAACTTTACCACTTTTTTGATGACATTGCTAACTTCCGATCTAAATATTTCTATATTTCATATTTAATATGATTATCTTTTGTGTAGCATAGCTCTTTCATTTTTTTGCTACGCTACATGATGCTTTTTGATAGTCTATTTAGTGAGCATTATTTTATCTGCTCCATAAGTCGTAATTGGCAGTACACATTTTTCATACAATTTACATTTTATTCTCTGGGTAATGTCGCTAATGAGGAATTTCTTCAGGTTTCCGTAGGCTGTTTACCAAAGTAAGATTCTCTTCTGATTGGGCTCAGTAATCTAGTTATCGCTAAAGAATACAATGTTGTGGCTGAGATATTTATACTCTTTGACCTCTATTATTTGGTTGCCAATATCAATTGTACCACAGGGGACCAAATTTGTCATCCTTTTTGTTTCGGTTGCATCAATTTACCTTTACCTTCTTTGTCATTTCCATGAGCTATTCAACCTAACTTTTTGGGAATTGAGATTTTCAAAGGCGCTTACATAGACATGCGTATCATTCCTTACATCGTCCTATTAATTTTTTTTGTTACACTTTTTGATAGAAGAACATTTATACTTTTTCATTTTTAAGTACATATTTTTGTTATTAGACTGATGGAAGTTCAGGCAGTAGTCGTGGAGATCCTGCTGCTGATTATTCTTCAGGTGCCAGTCACGTCTTAGCAGTAATTCACCAGATCCTTGGGCAACACCGGGCCCTTGAGTCACGATGGCACGCCACAAGACTCCAACTTCATCAACGACTCGCTCTTCTTTTGTATAAGGAGGACTGCAAACAGGTAAGTTTTTATTATAGTACTTGATGTTTAGTTTTCAAATAAATACAAATTTTAATCTTGATGTATGACTTGTTTTTTTTTTTGCTTATGTAGGTTTTGGATTGGCTAGCAAATCATGGAGAAGTCTTCATTAGAAAAAATACTGGGATCGGGAGGAATCTTCAAAAGGCGAGAGTGTATCAGAAATCTCATGAACATTTCGAGAATGTTGCTCAAGTAAGTATTTTTTTATATTATAAAACTCTAGCTCTAATTAGCTTTAAGATGAACATTTTGCATGATTATTAAAATTGGACGAAGGTGTATTTAATTTATGGTTGAAAATAAAATTCACTGATCATGCTGCGCTAATGATAAAAAGAATAAATGGTGTTTTTGGAGAAATAGGTGACTTAAATAGCAATCTATTGGATGAATAAAATAAAAAAATACAAGCATTTGATAAGAGACCTACACTCTGCAGCGGGTGAAGAAGCTCTTCATGTAGAGATTATTGATGTACTGTTGATACAGTGTTGCCGTTTTTAGTTTCACGATTAGAACAATATCCGAGTATCACAGGTGTTGAGTAATAGATCTATTTTCCAAAGATCTTTAATCCCATATGTTTGTCAAAAAGAGAAGAAGAGAGAAATGCTCACCACATTTCTAAAATCGTTGCAGAGGTTGATG
>JAPMAF010001568.1:0-10813 GCA_026537445.1 Silvatares holzenthali
GTCCGTGCCCGTGCCCTTGCCCGTGCCCGTGCCCAGGCTCCCCTCCGGCAAGTCGCTGCTGGCCATCAACAAGGGGCTGCAGCGATACTCCCCGCTGGCCGGCGACCTGCTGGCCGGGGCCGTGCTGCCGCTGCCCGGCTCCGAGTGGTGCATCTTCGTCTACAACCTGGCGCCGGAGACCGAGGAGAACGTCCTGTGGCAGCTGTTCGGCCCGTTCGGGGCCGTGCAGAGCGTCAAAGTGATTCGAGACCTGCAGACCAACAAGTGCAAGGGCTACGGGTTCATCACGATGACCAACTACGACGAGGCCGTCTTGGCCATCCAGTCCCTGAACGGGTACACGCTGGGCAACCGCGTCTTGCAGGTCAGCTTCAAGACCAACAAGATGAAGGGGATGTAGGGCCGCGCGGTTGCCGCTGCCGAGCGAGCGCTCCGCCCCGAGCCGCTCCCCCCGCCCCGAGGCGGACGTCAGCGTAGCTAGAGAAATGGATTTATCTTCCGTACAACTTATTCGTTTATTTCCAACTTATCGAGTGCCCCGGTACCGGCGGCGTCCCCCGCCGGAGGAGCGCCGCGGCTCCGCCCCGGTCCCCTCCGGCCCCGCCCGGCTCGCCGCGTTATGTTCGCTTTATAAATAGAAGTTAGTATTCAATGTTGTTATTCTACCGGGTAATTCATTAAATGCATCTCACTAAATAATATTTAAATGTTTATACCATGGCAAAAATTATTAATTATACTACCTATCGAATGGTTATTTGACCTATTCCTGTTTGGATAATTAACGAATTTAGCCAAATTACAGTTAGGTCAGTCGAATTGTACATCCATCAGAACATCTTCCGGACTCCTATCAAACGCGCACCAGGTAAAAAAACATTGTTTCAAAACATTTTTTTTATAAAATGAATCCCATACGTTTTACAATCATCGTGTCAGATCGGATTCCCAAAATAATATACCATTGACCAGCTGCTTTATGGGCTCATTCCGAATGACGTGACCGACCTAACGGGAAGAAACATTTTCATATTTCATCGGTCCAAACATTCGGCGACACGAGTATGGAAAAGGCGCGAGATGTTCGCTGTATAACTTGACTGACGTACCTAAGTTATAATTATATTAATTAATTAGCTGTCCATGTTATTATCTACTAATTGTATTCTCCTATTATTGTCTATCGTAATCAGCTCTTCGTCGTAAATGTATTTCATTATAAATATTGATTAATTAACTATTTGAATTTTGACGTTAGTTCACATTATTTGTCTATGTATTTAAACGCGGTAGATCCCGTCGCCATGGTGAGAAATAAACAGTTTCTACCGCGGTGACGACAATCGGGCGATTTGATTTTAATAACAACTATCCCCAGCCCCGCGATGTTATTTATAAAACGAATATTAATTAAAGAATAACACGTATTGTATTATTAAATTTACTCTATTAAGTAACTACATAGCATATTTCTGTGTTTCTCTTCATAATATTATGATATTTTGTGTCAGTAGCGATCCTCTCTTTGTTTATAATTGTTGGTAAGTCCGTGTTTCGCAGCTGGACAATGGCGGCGGCGTGCCAGCATCGCGTGTAGTTTTTGCAGCGATAGACAGCTTTATCGGTGTTTTTAAAGTATTCGACGTTAAGAAATAATGATTATTGGTATTATTTCGGTGATTCAAAGGGTCGGCCTAACGAGATTCTTACGGTTGTACGGGGGGACTTTGCCATATACACTTTTGGCGCAACTCTCAATCTATTATAAAAAAATCTGCAAAGCCTTTTTATAAATCAGGACACACATATAAACTCTACTGAAATAGTTACAAGCGTGTTTTAAGAACACTTTAATTTGTAACATTTTGTTAATTCATTTATAGGTTCTCTCAAAAGTTGCGTCAAAACGTCGCCCCGTCAAACCCTTATATTTATTGTATATAATTAAATTATTAAACGTTAACATTACTACTTCCGATACAGTGATGAATTGACAGATGTTAATTCTGTAAAATGTGCAATAAATAATGTTAAAATAGCCACAGATCTCAATGGTGATCAAGATGTTATCTACTTGCGTGACGTATTCATATTATGATTATATTAACTGATATTGCGTTTATTTGTATCGAATATTAGTTAGAAGTTATCGCATTTTTGTCAGTTTCCGTGTTTCTGGATTTCGCAGCGAACTTCTAAACATTTTATATTGCGATTTTTTCATTTAATTTAATTTAATCGATGACGTTCAATTTAAAAAAATTGATTATTCGGTGGACAGTTGATTATTCGGTGGAAAACAAAATATTGCTATATGTTTTGAAATCCTTTTGGTTCATTTTTTTAAGGTTCGGATTATTATAAATCGCACTAGGTATGAACTCAAAATGGGTGATTCGTACGGAAAAAAAATAAAAATATATATATGGCAATACTGTGATAGTGTAAATACAGAAATATACCTAGATTCGGGTAAGGCATATGAAATAATCGTGTATTGAAATGATTAAAATATTGGTATATTGGAAATAAATAAACGCACTATCAACTCGAAGGTTGGAAGCGAATCAATCAGTTGGTAGAAAGGGAAAACGGAAAGACACAAATGTAATCTTGTAAGATATATAAAGTCGGCTGTGACTGATCGCATCGCACGTACAAAAGCTCATTGCCATTTATTGATAAGGAAATGTCTCAAAACGAAATCATTCAAGCCAATTATGTCCATTTCTTGAACTAAATGTGAATTAAGTCACACGCCCAGTGCTGCGCGTGTGGTTCAAAATACGCTCGGCCTTTCATAATAATCTCCGGCGTATGGGCGGTGTAAGGGTTTAAAAAAGTTAGCCAGGCAGAATAGAGACGATAATGAATGTATGATAGGAACATTATTTTAAAATTGTTAAAAAACAAATGGACGAATATTATCGCTCCAAAGTTTGACAAATAACGCGTTTGACATAATTATAAGAATGCATGTTGTCGTACTTTTGTTTTTTAACGAATGATCATGAAAGTGCAATACTGGTCAACATGAATCGTCTGAAAGAATTCACGCTTATGTACATCAAAGATATTTGTCATTTGTACTGGCATTCGTGTCTCAAATTAAATGTTGAGTATTACAAACTTGGGAGTTTGATGAATCGACATTCGTAAGTTTTCCAACGTTCGGCATTTAGTTTGTATCATGAATGCTGTATTAATCTGTAAATTCTGAGAGCAATCGCACGTTTTTAACAACCGTTCCGCTGGTGCTTTAATAAGACAAATTATAAAGGGGGGAAATAAATAAATAATAAAGAACATTTATTCGTCACTATGTTAGTAGAAGCAAAGAATAAAAAAATATTTAATAAATATTGCATACGACAGGTGCTGCTGTAACTTCGACTTCATAGATTTATAATATTATATTTATCACTTTAAAGTAAAATAAGAGAAAGAAAAATTATCGGTATCATATACGATCAGGTGCCCTGGTAGCATAAAAAGTACTCTAATATCATTCCCTTCTTCCATAGGAAATACGTAAATAATATTGCTAACCGTTGCTCAAAATGAGTAGTTCTAAACGCAGCTCAAATTATCCCGATCGTTGGGCGGTATTCGTGTGATTGTATGATGAAACTAGCTGTAACGTAATAATTTATCATTATTTCTACAAAATAAATAATTTCCAATATTTTTCATTGGAAATCCAACTATCCGATCGGCGATTTTTGTATTACTGAAAGTATTTAAAAATATCGCCACTTTCCAGAGATATAACGATGATATCGATTGTAAATCAGTCACGTCACTAATGTCATTCCATAAGCTTTGTAGTAAAGATGAAAAACTTCGCGAAATAACTATTACAATTAGTAGCCG
The DNA here is from genome assembly GCA_026537445.1 of Silvatares holzenthali. Lineage (NCBI taxonomy): Eukaryota > Metazoa > Arthropoda > Insecta > Trichoptera > Pisuliidae > Silvatares > Silvatares holzenthali. The sequence continues at coordinate 3,874 of JAPMAF010001568.1, forward strand.
TGGTTTTTCGTGGAATTGAATATAAATGGGCATGTTTCCTCAAAGTAATGTACCTTACCATTAAAATGATTGTAAATAGTGCTTTTTACAGTCGTAGAGACCATGGTTTAACCGTAAGTTATGTACAGAGAAAAGTACGATTCCTGTCATTATTTTGTCGATTCAATTGTATTTACAAATTATTGTAATGTACATTATTTCTTATATTGATTCCAAATAAACAAGCTTTCCCAACTATGCTATCTTTAAGATGCTCGCAGCTGATTTTACAAGTCAAACTTAAGCATTTAACAAGTTTTCAAGTATTATGAACAGTTTATTAAGTGTAATAAAGTTTGACTTGTGAGAAAAGTTGCTAGATGGCATGAATTGTGTTCGATGTCTGATGTTCCATTCTGTATCGGGCTGCATTTAACATTTTCTAAGGAAGACTGTAAATTGTAGAAAATCATTGTGATCAAAAGTATTAACTCCATTATGTACCTAAATGAAATATTAATAAATAAATTTGTTGAACTGTATGATATGCACTAGTCAATCCAAGTGGCAGTTTTGCAAAATGCATAGGGTGAAAAGATCCTTATTCAAATGATATTTTACTGTTTACAAATGTGAATTCGAATGTTACATTTAATGATTAGATAAACAATTTCGCATTTACAGTGAGGCAAAGTCGATGAAATAAATAAAATGAAATAAAAATACAGCAAATCTGCATGTATGATATTAAGTTGATCGAAAATATTAAAAAAAAAACAGCAGGATCGTATATTTTGAAAAAAAAATTAGCCAAGTTTTATGGTGAATATAACTGCATTTTTTACAAATGCTTCCCAACGACGGGCGTTATTTTGAATGCAAAACATAGTTCCTGAATCAAAGGTTATAAAAGAGATTGTAGTAGTGGTGTAAAATTAATATTTTTTTATTGAGAAAATTTATAATATAACGCTCGAAGTTGTTTAAAAATGATTCAAAAGATATACAACGAATTGACGGTTTATTGCATCACTGATTGCTGTTTTATAATAACATTCGATCGACTTAATAGAGATACTTGGACATATCAAATATTGCACAATTCCTAGAAATATTTCCTTTTAAATGTCATCTATCAAACTGTTTGCTTTCGAAGTGATGAATTTATGCGTGGTTATTTATGAAAGTTTATTGACCTTTGATGTACAAAGGAACATGAAGAAATAACACCATATACAATAATTATACATATTAAAATAATGATTGTGATACTCATAAGATACTTGTTGATTAAGTTTTAAAATGTCATCTTAACTAACTTAATTACTAATGAAATTACAAGCAATTCAACATCATTATTTCATGCATTAATTATTACTCTCAACGTGTTTATATCCCAAGGAGCAAAAGGGATACTCGTGTTATAAGAACAGATTTCCTAACAAATATTTTGCAAATTTTCATACAATGGACTACTTGCATTGCATTCAATTTAAACAGCAGTAATTTGATACTTTTCTAACAATACATAAAAAATCTTTTAAACTAGCAGGTTATGGTTAATTTACGCAATCAACCATACAACACTCAATAAAACGTATATATGATTGAATGTCGCTTTAATTGCTGAATTCAAAGCTTTAGTTTTACTTCAGTAATCTTTATTTTACCAGACAATATTGATGTTTATAAACGCGTTTTACTACCATGTCAATTTGTTTTATCGACATGCCACTTGATCTCATCTTCCACATTCATTCATCCATCAATATTTCTTACTGCTTCGACGCACTCGATTTTAAACATCGATATACTTAAGCGATTTTCGCAATGTATATATACATTTTAATACATATTCATATTGATATTTGATAAAAAAAAGATATATTTTTTGAAAGGGTGATCAAATCAAAGCTATGAAAGACCTCTACAAGCGCTAAAGGTTAGGTAGAGTAAAAATTTATATAATTGAATTATACGAAAATATCCCTTTATAAATAATTAATTATATGGGATTTATTTTCTCATTGAATTCAACTCGATTTCCATTTGTGAATGTTTGACCAGATTAAAAAACGCCTTTAGTTTCATTTAAAAGGTAACTCTTCCGATAGATGAATTCATTAGTAAATAGTGCTCAATTGATATATTTTTTTGCAAGTAGTCCATTGTTCTAATTATATTATTCTTGTAATTTATTAAATATGTAATACTATTCTCGATTCTGCTTAAAATGTATAATTATTCTAATTATTATCAAAATGTTTACTATTTCACCTTGAATCCTGTTGATGATGCAACACTTATTTCTTAATTTCCTTATATGTGTGTAAGCATTTAGACGAGTATGCACCATATAATAACGATAAGCATATGTTGGCCAAAAGAAAAACGTTTACAGTCCTTGCGTAGAAGTAAAAGGATTTAAAAACAATAAAGATATATTGAGCTTGTCAATGATGAATAATAACTTTAACTGTTCGGTGACCTGATATACTAATATAACTAAGTGAACAAAACCCCTATAGATAGGAATGTAAACCATTTTTTTTAAAAAAAACTTTGGTTTATGTAAATAAGAACTTGTGACTGCCCTCCTAAGCGAAACATGTCTACCTTAAAAACTATTCTTCACCTGGTAATACTTACGTGTTTAAGTGGATGTTATCTCTTCCATAAGTCTTCCTTTGTCCAGCCACTCTAAATGACAAAACATTCTTAAACAATGTTGCGCAACAAGGACTATTATTACACATTACAATCATCAACTTTGTAAGCATACAAAGCGACAGTTGCTCGTTTAACAATGAGCTGACTTGTTTAATTAGAAATGAGTATATTAGGGGTGGTTTTAAAGGGTTTCGTATCAGGAGGAAACGCTATTTGGTATGGACATCAATATAGAGAATGTGGTACAAAAAATAACAGTCGTTGATTGTTCACGTGATACTCTTGAATCTTGATTAGACAAGAGAGTAAATCAAAGTAAATATATCGAAAATGTGTGGATTCACCAAGTGTTTGTGAAAATGCACTAGATAGCCTTAATCAAATATTATAATGTATATTCCACTTGTTGCGCAATAGCATTTAAATATTTCCACACGTTCAATTTAAACTGCGCCAGGCATAGTTTGCACAATAGACGTTGTTGTTGCGCAATGCACTTAAGTTTGTCTTGGAGAAATCGCCTTTCAACAGCCTCGTCTATTGATTTGTTATTTTATTTAGAAGACACTAAGCTCGGGAGGCGCAGCAATCAATATTTCAAGTTCAATCCAGTCCAAAAGTCTCAAATATTGCACAATGTATAAATATGCCTGTCTTCGTTACCTTATACGAATATTTAATGACTTGCACTGGTGAGAGATCGGTTCGGAGTAAAAGAGATGAATGGTCGATGGAGACAGATGTGACACCAAGATGATAAAAAAGAAGGAATAAAGAGTTCTTCCCTCATATTATTGAATGTGGATTTATGTACCTAGATTTTTCACAATTGCGCAACAGATTGTAAGCCCTTAAGAGCGATGTTTTCGCTTACAAATATTACACCATATGAGAATTTTATTTGTTTCTTGATAAATAAACAGTACAGCCGTTAATTATTTGAAATGAATTATTTATTCTCGTTTGATAATATTAATAGAGAGTTTTTCCAGACACAATATATCAAGTATTGATAATGTGATGAAACTATGTATAACACTTCTACATACTTTTGTGTGTCAAAATGTTACATCAAATGATGAAATATATACTCAAATTATTTAATGAATAATCTGAAACATTTTATTAGCTGGTCTTTCATATTGTTATGCAATTGATCACAAAGATATTTATAACTGTATCTTTAAAGGATGCTAAAATATTGCATAATCAATTTGTAATTTACCATCTGGGTATTGTTTATTTATGAAGAAATGTACATTTTTGTATGGAAAGTGATGCGAAGACTGAGCTCATTATCGCACATAGGTAAATAAAAGGGATTCCATAGTGATAATGAAATTGTAATATAATATTATGAAACCAGTGATGATTGTTTGGTGAATTGATAAATTGTAAGGAAAATGGCTGTTTTCTTTTATGATAATTGTCACAACTTCACTTTGAACAATACTTTATAATATACTTAATCGATATTAAATATCCTCAATGGTTGTCATTATACATTTTCTTGTTCTAAATATATATTTAAAAACTAAGGCTTAATAATTATATTGTTTCTTTATTTTTATTTCATACGCTTCTATACATTCTTATTCCTATTTCTCCTTTATTTCATATTTACATATCATTATTTAGTTTATTTTCGTCTTAAGTTTGCGTAAACTCACCTAAAATGAATATCTAGAATTCTCTGTGATTCGTAATATTATGAAATGTTTTTTTCTTTCTCGATTCCGCTTTATTATGGAAGACTGTTATAAAGTAAAGCTAATTTAATCATCCTTGAACATTTTCTTAAAAGTGATCAGTGCAGTAGTTTTCTGTTGTTTACAACATCTAACATTTGTGTATAATGGGAAGTACTAATATTTAAAACTAATTGAATCGCTGCTGCACATGGTCACTTTCACATCATCAATTACAGTTCTGGCATTCGGACCTATATTTTCTTCTATATATAAATCTATAAACATAGCCATGGGAGTCCCCATGTCTAAATGATGTATATCCAAATCCCCTTTGTAACTTCCTACTTCTTGTAGATTCCAAATACAATTATGCATTCACAAAGAAACATCAACGTTTTGACATGTATATATGCTGTGTATTATCATAACTTTCATACCTTCTTAAATTACTATTTATTTAGTTGTGTTTTGATGTGTGAAAAGTTAGCCTAGTCAGGGTAACTTCACATAGACAGAAATCGCCTTGAATATGGACACTGCAACGTGGCCTGAAACATTGGCAATCAAAATGTCACAACACGACATGACTACCTAAAAGTCTCTGACTTGCGAATCTTTTGGTCGTGAAACCTACGAATATACTTACTTATAGGTGCCTGTGCCCATATTCTGAAGTGGAAAATTGGTGGTTATCTAATGAATTTGTAATAGCACACAATTAACCTATTCAGGATGTATCTTCTATAATTGCTTCTATAGATTTATTTGCAGAATGTCCAAAAGCCTGAGCTTGAAGTGTATGATATTACCAAAGCGAAAGGTCTGTTATCACTCACAAATTGTTGTGCAGAAGTGGAAACCACTTAACCATTATTCTCTAGAATATCTATCACAAATACCACACGTCACATAGACACCTACGTCTGACTAATGGTTATGGCACTACATTATATCTATAAACAACTGTTTGACCTTAATATTTTCTAAAATTGATTCCCGAATCACAGAAATCTCATACGGTGAGTAATTTTGCTTTTTTTTTGTTCGTATAGATTGAGTTTTGGTTAAAATATGTAAATATGATTGTAATTCTCCCTTCGTTTCCTTCATAATCCTGTTATTTTTCAGCCAAAATCGTTATCGATATATTTATCATTGATTTGCATAGAACAACGAATATATAGTAATATTGAGAAGTCTCACTAGCTGCTCCAACATAAGACTGTTGTTGAATAATTTACATATTCAATCTTGATAAATATAATGTTATACAATTATTGGATCCAAATGACAATTTTATTTACTCCTCTTTTCAGAAATAATTTTTATTATACTGCGACAGGGAAAAGTTTTGATAGAAAACTTTTGGTTAACAGAAAAATATGTATTTAAATATCATGTGATTTTGGAGCACTGTAAAGTATGACACTTCACTAAATTGTTCTGCTAAAAAAAGAACCGTAGTGCTGTGCCTGAAATGTATGACTACAAAAAAAAACAGTCTAGAGCAAGCCTGGACAAATGGTGAACTGCTACAATTTTCAACCAGAGCTAGTAGCATTTCATAATTTACTTTAACTCCTAATTCTGTACAGACTTGCTACGATGAAGCACGAAGTAAGAAGATGAAGCAACACGGAGACAGGATATGAAGCAGAATTAGATGTCCATGATAACACATTTTATTGGCGGAATTTTTCCCTTTTGCATTGCAACCTTGCTGTAACTAACGGCTTCTCTGCTGCGAAACATCTATAAATACGCGTTACATTACAGCGTAAAAAATACATTTTTAATTAGTTTTCCTGATCGAATCTTGCCAAAATATTATTTCTACGAAAATACACTTTAAAATGGATTGTTCAATATGGCCCGCAGTTACATTTTCATTAGCAACAGTTTGAATTTGAGCAGATGCGAATCTGTGTCCGTTCTGAAAGTTGTGAGTAATGATTCTGGTTGGATATGACTACTATTTTTTATTTTATACTACACATGAGACACCATGATACCACTATCCGTCTGGGCCTGTCAAATTTAGTGCAGTTGCACATGTTGATGCTGCGTAGCAGTAGAAGGAGAAGAAGGAGCCTCATTATTCAGTTCTACTCAAGAAAGATGGATGTATTTATTTCTCGTGGGGTACAGTATTGACTGGCGATATTACTCCAGAACGATACAAGATCTACTACTCTTTACCAATCCAGAATATATACTTTTAATGATTTTTTACGGTTTCTGATTTTTTCATTACTCCGGTGGAAATCGAGCCCGCGACCTTTTAACTACTAGACTGCTAAGCTGATAATTCTTGCATCTTGGAAGAGGACAGCTTCACATTTCTATGAGAGCAATTACGCTTCTTGTGTTATAGTATTTGAACATCCTTTTAATCATTGAATCTATAGTATATTTTTTTTATCTTTTTACTACACATGAGACACCACGACACCACCATCCATCTGAGTCTGTAACATACTGCACAATTGCATATGTAAATACTGTGTAGAAGTCGGAGGAGAGATTGAAAACCTAGTTATTTAGTTCTAGTCACGAAACATGAATAAATCCATTTCACGTGGCTTACAATACTGAACGGT
>JAPMAF010001569.1:0-10811 GCA_026537445.1 Silvatares holzenthali
TATTATTACTTCTTTTTCTTGTTTATTATTTATTTTATTCTTGTATTTGGTACAATGTACTGTTAAATAAATAAATATATAGATTGAACAACCATGGAGACATCATACACTCTTATATTAACACCTTTTGCAATATTAAACCACCCTGTAACGCCTCCGTTGACTTTGACATATGCAGGCCTCTGATATATCCTTGTATAGTGAGGCGGTTGCATGGATCAGATTATTGGCCACGCTGTACACTGATAATACGTCCCATATTTTTGACCTAACAACTTAATTGTACGCTTTCTGTAAGTCAATAAAGGCACAGAACATTGTTTTATTCCTTGCTAAGTACTTCTTCTAAAGCACACACAAGACTCATTTCAAGGAGCATGACATGCATGCTCCTTGCACATTCCATATTTTGTCTTTTGCTGCCTTTCTAATCCATTCAATCAGCACTCTCCTATACAATTTATTAACAGAGCTTAGTATGCTGATTTGACGATAGTTACTACACTCCATACGAGACCCCTTTCCTTTGTATAGTGGAACGATTACGACCCTTTTCCAATCCATTGGGACATATCCCTCCATCCAGCACCGGTTAAGCAACCGCTTATCGACGAGCTTTACCAGGTTAAGCAGAAAATAAATAAAGTGATAGCAACAAAGCTACTTAATAATGTTTTATTTAGTTTCTAAATAATTGACAAGCAATAAATATGGAAGTCTCCTATCACAAAGTTACCACCGAACAAATCGAATCGAGATCTCTATCTTTTACGGTTATCCTGTTTTGAAACCGTTCTCATAACTGAATCTAAGTTACCTCTATTATTTCAGTGAGCAGTAATAGAGGTAAGTTACATTAACTATTACATGTATAAGACAACCGAAAGAGAGTGTTTAACTATTACATGTATAAAACAACCAAAATATTGTCTCGCGGTACGAAGACTTCAATTAACTTAAATGTATTGTTTCAGGTTTTGGTCGCACTGGGCTGTTTAGTGCCTATAATAAGCCTGTCCCCATGACCGTTGCTGATATACCGATGCCGGATGATTTACTCTACCCGGTGGATTTTTGCCCGGCGTCTCCGGAGAGACCCGATCTTCTGTTGGACGGCTCCATCCCGAGAGACCTGCCCACACCGCTTATCGACGAGCCTCTGACCAGACAATACTGCCAGCTCTTGGAACACGCGCAACCGATGGAGGAAGAAGGATACGATCTCTCAGAAGCGGCTTTGGATTTCCCCAATATCTCTGGCGACAGCTACGAAGCGCAGAGAGGAACGGTCGTAGAAGTCGAAACAGAGATACAAAGACTGAACAGGGAAGCCGAACTATTATTCACGCCGCCGCATAGGCACGCCACTCCGATGACGGACCCGAGATACGACCTCTCTGCCGACGATTCGATGGATATCCCCGACGTCTGCTACGACAGCGACGAGGACAGCACGCGGATCGCGCGCGCTCAAGCCCGCAACGCCAGAAGGCTCACGCAAGCCATGGCCTCGCCGGCCTCGGCCCGCGAGACTAGACACGCTACTCCGACATACGACCCGAGGTTCGATCTATCCGGCGCTTCTATGGATATCCCGGATGAATGCTATGATAGTGACGAAGAAAGACCCCAAGCCGTCACGGCGAGTTCTCCAGTTTCGGAAAGGCGTGCGCAGGCGACGAGAGGGGACTGGACGATCAATGAGCCGGATGTATCAGTGATGCAGAGATACTTTGATGACATGGAGAACGTTTTAGAGTTTTCCGGCGAAGCCCTTTCGGTGATGGACGTCTCCGCAGCCTCGCCGTTGGAGCGATCCGAGCCGTGCGAGAGCGGTGCGCGGGACTCTTCGGGGTTGAGCATATTGTCGGAAGGGGAATTATTCTTGGAAGAGGAGCCCGGAGCGTTTACGATGCCGACAGTAACCCAGATTAAAGATCCTGCCGAGAGGTTCAGGAAGCTGAAGTTTTTGAAAGACAAATATTTAAACGAAATGAGGGAAAGGCCAGTACAGCAAGATTTCTTTATTCCGAGGCCGACCGGGCCGCCAGAGCGACGGCATTCTCACGGTGAGTATGAACGCCGAGCTCCTCGGAGGAGGCTATCAGCTCCGGGTGCTGTTCGGGTGCCTCCACCGGTACGGAGACCTTTTGTTCCTCCCAACATTATGGATGAGTCGATACCGGCACCGGACTTGATGGACGAATCGATCGAAATGGCTGAATCGTTACCCAGCACTCCGGTTCATCATTTCCCAGGGATCGTTGACCCCCAAGATGCACTCTCCGAAAGCGCTCAAAGAAAATTCCGTGAAGCGACGAGAAAGTACTTTCAGACAGAATATTTAGATAACGTATTTCGTCCAGAACCTTTGCCCGAACCGCAACCTTCGACTTCCAGAGGAGACGGCGGAGCACCCATAGATTTGAACCGTCGGTTAGATTTCTCTGTATTCTCTGATTTGTTAGGCAGCTCTTTTATGGATGAAGAAGGTATGGAATTAACCGCATCTTCGAAACCAGATTCCACATTTTCTAGTATAATGTCGGAAGGTGACCTATTTGTGGAAGATGCAAATGAGCCCGGAGCATTTTCAATGCCCGCGATAAGCAGAATCAGAGATCCAGCTGCGCGTTTCCAGAAATTGAAATTTATGAAGGATAGACATTTCGAAGAGTGGGATGAAAAATCGATCGATTATGATTTTCTGCATAACATCAGAGTTCCCGAAGCACGCCAATCTTTCGGCGGTCGTCAAGATACTAGAGAAGATGTTGCCAGAAGACTGTCTGCTCCTCCGACATTATATCCAAGACGACCGGACTCCATCGATCCTGGAATGCTAAGAGACGTTTCTTTGGATTTGATGGACGCTTCCATAGTATACAGCGACAGAACACCTATCCCCGATATATCGCAGGAGTCGATGCAACTGGATGAATCCTTACCGCCGACTCCTGTCCACCACTTTCCGGGGCTCCTCGAACGCAACGCATGCTTCTCTCCGAGATATGAAGAAGAATTCCGCAATGCAACTAGACGATTCTTAGAAGTAAAATATAATGACCAAATGTATTACCCTTCTCAAGAAAGGGCCGCACTACAAGAAGATGCACAAGCAGTAATGGATCGTCCGGTCGAAACCGCCGCCGTATTGAGTGATCTCGATCTATCGTTGGCTGACGATTCGATAGATGATAGGTCAATACGCGAACTCAGAGGACGACATTCGATGGGGTTGACACCTCCGAGAGCCCAGGCGGCACGTAGATATTCAGGACCTGGAAGAATCGATGTTTGTAGAGTAGCTAGAAGAGATCCATTCGAAATCGGCTTAGAAGCGATGGAATTAGTGGCGGATGATTCCGCTTTATCACAAATGGGTGACGTTACTAGAGCGCGCGCACCGCCTGTGAGATATTCTTTGGGAATGACCCCACCGAGAGCCCAGCAACGTCGTAGACTTTCTGGGCCGGGAGCGGTCAATCTCGAAAGAGGGAGAACAAGTTTTGGCGGACCATTAGCATTGGGTAACGTATCGCAACCGGTTCATGAATACTCTGGTATTTCAGATGTAATTGCTCCTACACCAGAGGAGTGGTTTAGTTCTGCAGTACCACCCCAGAGGAGAGTTTCTTTCGGGGGAACAATAGCCCAACGAGTTCACCCAGGGAGAAGATTGTCCGGACCTCCTGAGCTAGAGCGTGCAGAGGGTGAAGATATGTTCGCTTTAGAACCTAAAAGGCCTTTGACTGATGTAAGGTACTCAATGGGTATGACTCCACCCAGACCGTGCCCGCGTCGTAGATTATCAGGACCGGCCAAATTTGATTTGGAAAGAGGAAAAACAAGTTACAAAGCGCCGATGCCCGTCATGGATATTCCGCAACCGGCTTTAGATGTAAGTATTGCAGATTTTGAAACTCCCGCGTATGAAGATATGTTTAGACCTTCCGGCAGGCCTGCCAGAAGACGTTCGTTTGGTGGAGCTGCGGAAGCACCCGTTTGCCCTAGAAGAAGAATGTCGGGCCCCCCTGAGTTACAAAATGTGGGAGGTTTTAATTTGTTTGAACTGGATGCAAAGAAACCAATTTTAAAATCCAGATACTCCATGGGAGCGACACCGCCAAGACCTCTCGCAACACGCCGAATGTCAGGCCCGGCCGCTATCAGCGACGAGCGAGGTAGAGGAAGTTTCGGTGGTCCATTACCTTTAGATACATCGATGCCAGTCCATGAATATTCGGGTGCATCCGATTTTATACCTCCAACTGCCGAAGAATGGTTTAAAACTGTCGGTAAACCTTGTAAGAGGGAGTCGTTTGGAGGGGTTACTGGCCAACGTAAAATGTACCCAGGGAGAAGGTTGTCTGGCCCACCTGAATTAGAGCACGCCGAAGGCGAAGACATGCTCAAGTGGGACTCAATAAGATCGGGCACTCCAATCAGATATTCCATGGGTCTGACTCCACCTAGACCGTGCACGCGCCGTAGGTTGTCTGGGCCAGGTGGAGTTAATCTGGAAAGAGGGAGGACAAGTTTCGGGGCACCAATGCCCGTCATGGACACTCCACAGCCGGCATTAGACACGAGCATTCCCGAATTCGAAACTCCCGCATACGAGGGTATGTTTAGGCCGTCGGGACGTCCTGTCAGAAGGCGTTCCTTCGCGGGTGGTGCCCGAATGCCCGTTTGCCCTAGAAGAAGATTGTCAGGTCCTCCAGAGCTGCAAACTGCCGGCGGATTTGAGCTTTTTGAACTTGACGCTTCACAACCGATAACGAGTGCTAGATACTCTATGGGTATGACTCCACCTAAAGTGTGTCCGCGGCGTAGATTATCAGGGCCGGATGGAGTTAATCTTGAAAGGGGACAAACTAATTTCGGAGCGCCAATGCCCATCATGGACACTTCGCAACCGGCATTGGATATGAGTGTTCCCGAATTCGAGACTCCCGCGTACGAAGGTATGTTTAGGCCTTCGAGGCGTCCTGCCGCAAGGCATTCCATCGGCGGAGATGCCCAAATGCCGGTTTGTCCTAGAAGAAGAATGTCCGGGCCTCCGGAGTTGCAAGCTGCGGGTGGTTTTGACTTGTTCGAGTTAGATGCTAAACAACCAGTAAGAGACATGCGGTATTCCATGGGCATGACTCCGCCGAGGCCCCAACGCGGGCGTCGTGAATCCGGCCCGGCTGGGGTCAGCGAGGAAAGAGGAAAGATTAGTTTTGGCGCTCCGCTCCCTCTCGACACCTCGATGCCGCCCCATGAGTATTCCGGCATTTCGGATATTGAACCATGTTATGAAAATATGTTTAAAACTTTAGTCATGCCCAATAGAAGAAATTCTATTGGCGGAATGGGGTTGCAAGAAATTCCGCAACCGACAGGGAGATTATCGGGCCCCCCTGAATTGGAAAATGTTGGCGGTTTTGATTTATTCGAATTGGATCCTAGACGGCCCGCAACAGATATCAGATATTCACTGGGTGCGACTCCACCCAGAGCTGTACAGAGACGTCGGTTATCAGGAGAGCCCAGGATCGGTCTTGAGAAAGGACCGCGCGTACCTTGTGAACTTTTACCGATTAATGATGCCTCGATATCGTTATTTGAGGAGCCTTCTGGATTCGATGATGTAGAACTTCCTCCACGTCCTCCTCCTGCTAAGCCCGTATCTCGATTACCGGCACCCGGATCGCGAATACCGGCACCTGGATCTAAACCCGGCCCACACGTTCCGTCTGGATTTCGCGCACCTGCTCCATCTCGATCCCGTGCACCCGCTCCATCTGGATCCCGTGCACCCGCTCCATCTGGATCCCGTGCACCCGCTTCATCTGGATCCCGTACTGTGGTTATCGCTTCTTCGTCTGCTGGGCCTACTTGCATACCCAAAAAAGGTATTCAACCTGGAAAAACTGGTCTTCAGATACCTAAAGCACCTGGCGTGAGTGGCTCTCTTAGCCCAACTATGGAAACAGTTTCAAAATTATCTGTAGTTAGTGTCGATAAGCAGAAAGATAAGACTAAAGTAAAAGCAGTGAGCGAAACCATTAAGCAAATCCCTAAAGAGGTGTCGACAAGCGATGTTTTATTATTTGACGGTCCAGATAAAAAATCTTGGAAAATAGCTATTCAATTTAACCCTCAAACGCAAAGTGAAAGGATATCCAAAGAATCACAAGAGTGTTTGGAAATCAACGATATGATAAATAATTTGAAATCGAGCGACACCTCTCTCACTACAGTTAAACCGCCCACAACATGTCGTCCTCGGTCCTGTTTGTCTCCCATTCCCGAAGTGAATGAAGCGGCGTATATGTACACACCGTCACCCGAGCGCGCACAAGTGAGCATGGACGACACCGAAGAATTCGAGAGGTTAGAAAGGATGATGGAGGTACTGGAAGGAGAAGTGTGTTCGCCATCCCCGTCGAGAGAAACTGCTAAAAGGAGGCTCGACTTCGATTCACCCTCATCACTTTGCGAGCCACCTGCCAACTTGGATGACACCGAAGATTTTGAAAGAACGGAACGCCTTATGGAGCTAGTCGAAGGGGAAAGGCGATTAACACCGAGCCCCACAGCTCGGCGTAGAGTCCCGTCTCCGAGGACTCCGACAGGCATGCAGATGCAACAGTATTTCGGCACTCCGTCACCACCTCGCGAACCACGCCATAGTTTGGATAAAACGGAGGAGTTCGAAAAGCTGGAGCTCATGATGCAGATCGCGGATGGAGAAAGGCAAATTACATGCCCTTCACCTACACCTACACTTCAGCCGATAATCGAATATCCGCAGACTCCCGTGTCTGTTAAAATGCAACGGTACTTCGGTAGTCCGACCTCGCCTCAGCAACCGCGTCACAGTTTAGATAATACGGCGGAATTCGAAAAGCTGGAGCAAATGTGCAAGTCGCCTCCGCCTCGGTCTCCTCGCGAACAACTCCGTTACGACGCCCCTCCGCCGAGAAAGTCTAAATCGCCGTGCCCTAAATCACCGGTAGAAGAAGATCGGTCATATTCGCATCTGTCGCTTTTCGAAAATATGGTGAGGATGTACGATATCGAGATGGACAAAAAGAGAAAGGAAAGAATGGCCAACTTTTCCGTACAGAGTGCTAGCATTGCCGGTCCGTCAGGTATTCAACGCACTGTGACGCGAGCTGCGGCGACGATAGAGACGCCGACTCCCGGGGCGAGCATGCCTCGTCCCTCCTCCACCAGCTCGGCCATCCCTGCCGCCCGGGCGGCGGGAACGGCAGAAACGGCAGGTACGCCAAGAATGCCGACACCTGCACCGCGATTATTCTGGAGGCGTTATAGTTCGGATGCATGCGCACCTCCGAAATCACGCAAAAGTAAAAAATAAATATTACACGCTGTTATATTTCTCAGTTATAAAGGAAGACTGTAAAGCAATTTGAGTTGCGCGGAATCACAAAAACTAGACTCCAGTAGCCAGTAGCCTGAAGAATACGGCATTCTCTCTCTTCAGTCGGTCTGCTTATGTAACTCTCGAATTTTCTGTAATTTCCCATTAGGTCCATTTATGATTATTTTTTAACAAATGTCTCCTACTCATCTCTTCATTAATCTGAAAAATAATTGCAAATAATTGAAACACCATTTTGGGCTGCTGATCACGCGATTCCGTCTCTTTAGCGAAATGTTCGGCTGGTGTCTTCAAATACCTTAGAAATTAATCAACCCGATATAATGTTTCGAAATAAAATTTTAATTGATTTTACTCGTGGTGGGTCTAAATGATGATTACAATTAAACGCATTTCTTTTTCTCAGAAGCGAGACCTCCAGCTTCTAACCGAGATTAAAGTGTTATTTTACTCTTTATATTGTGTTAATATTGCCATGAAATTTATATTAATATTGACGCTAAATTGCTTGATGCTGACTAGTCATAATTATGTTATTTTGAAGTATCAAGCACTTAAGTGAAAGTTTAGAACTGTTTATATAATTCGTCATTTTATATTGTTTTTAGTTTTTAAGGTTTTTACCTATCGGACTGACAAATGTAACAGCACATCGAGTCACGTAAATTTTTAAGGACTAAGTACATACACATCTCTTTTGAAGTTATTTACAAAACGCCAAATTTGATTTCTCCGTTTGACTTCTAACCCGTCGATCACCCATGGGTATAGATGATAAATTAATACATATGCCGACCAGGAGTAGATTTGGTTCTAAATAAATAGAGTAAATTGCTGTCACTTTAAGTAGCGATATCTGCTCACCATCACAGTCGTATTGATTTTCTCACTATTCTCCCTTCATTTAAAAACGTTTTCATAAAACAAATTAAACGGATTTATTTGCACTACTTACAATGTTATCATAGCCCACTAATTTCCCGAAATTCCGCGTATACTGTTTTAATGTATTTTTATATTGTTAAATATATTAACATTCCAAAAGTGTTGCTATTTTTGTTTATATATTTTATAAAAGTAATATTTTTTCGATTGTAACTTTTTAAATTTTATTTTGAATTGCGTACATTTTTAATGTTATTGTTTAAAAGAAATACAAGTGTTAGAAAACTGTACAATTTCTTTTCGATTCATAAATGGTAAAAATTGCTACATAGGTAATATAACAAATACATTTTCATTTAGGTTTATGAGTCGCTATATAAATCAAATCTAAACCCAATAAAAATTAAACAACAAACCTTAAAACATGTATGTAACTAATTATATGCAAAAACAATAGGAAAAAATACATTAGCAAATAATTGATATCAATACATATAAAAGAGACATTCCTACATTGCGTGGATAATTAATAATAATTAAAGAACAATGTAAATTTAATAAACTTACAATGCAAATACACAATTTTATTTAAGAGAGAAAATTGAGAATTATTTTCAAAAAGCAAGGGGAGAAATTCATGTACATTGCTGACGAAACATAATTATCCGGGTGTATAATAATTGTAAAAAAAATAATGATTACTAATAAAATACAAAAGGATATTTCGTTTCAGCCGTTGGTGAATAGGACTCAACATATCGTTGTAGTCCCAACTACTCAACTGACTCACTGTCGCATTCCTGGAGAATATCTAATGAAGATGATCTTACTAAACACCGTAAATGTTGGTTAGAAGTAACTACATTTTCAGTCTTTATGTTGACTTAGACAGGAAGAAAACAAAACATTCTTTCGGCGGTGCCTTTATGTATGCTGGCTGTAACAAGAATCAAAATCACCACCGCACTTGGAAGTCATTACTCGTGTTAATACGGTTTAATTGTTCACGATAAAATATCGGAAATGCCACAAATGATAGATGGACGCCATTAAATAGCAATCTACTGTGTATTAAACAATGAGTAGATTAGATATATGAACCTTGAGTATTTTGCACATCCCCACCAAAACATGCGATATTATGCGATTAGTACAGGAGCTAGACTAGATTGTTGTATCAGTCGAGATGTAAGTGCGTTTATGCTAGAAGTGTTCTTGCAGGAAACGCCAAAAGTCGTATTGAAAACCATCAACTATGTATTTCTAACCGTTCTACTTAAATTAATTTCAAATTTTCATCATGAGTGAAAGAAAAGGAATCATTATCCAATATTCAGCAGCAATATGCGGTTAGTATTTGATTAACATTTTACATATTTTTATCACACATGTTGACTCGTATTCTTTATAACTACAATGTAGCTACTGAAGATATATTAAAAACTTTCCTTTCTTATGTCAGTTGACAAATACCTAGATTTACATGCATTTTTCATACGTATCAAAACTGTTTTTAAAGCATAGTCATGCACGTAAAATCTTAAAGCTTTGGGACTTTTTAACGAATAATTGCTACGATATTTAAACATAAACATGTATAAACATACAATACTTTTACAATTGTTTGTCTGATGCAAAATGTTGTTTGAGAATTGTATTCGAGTCTGGTCGTAAACATGTTGGTGGTTTACACAATGGTATGCGTGTAGGTACTGAATAAAACACGTTCTACGACGCAGTTACTGTTAGGATTCAATTTGTATTCCTAATTTAAAGGTACAGATTTATAGGTGGTGAAAATTGAACTCTCTTGTTTTTTTGCGTGTCATATGAAAATTTTGTTAAAATGTCAAACTAGCAGCAAAAATTTGTATTTTTATTAAACTTGCCGATTAGAGATTATTTTAATAGTGTGGTGTACAGTCAGTGTAAAAATATGAATAATTGCGTAAATAAATAATATATTTTAGTCACTCTGTCTATGGCCTACCATGGTATGCTTCAAGGTTGGTCATCTCCAGTTCTTCCAAAACTACTCGGCGGGGAAACGAATATCGAAATTACCAAGGTTAGTGTAATACGCAAATTACATTTTTTTTCATTGTACTTTTTTGTTGAAACATTGGCATTTGATAAACTTTCTATACGTAATGCAGACGTCAACAATTTAGAATCCTCAGAGTTTGTTAGGAAGTATTATGGGCGTAATTGCCTTTGAAAATATCAGCGTTAACGTCTCAAATTACCTGAAGAAAATTGCTACGTTTAGTGGTTTAGTGCTGGTATGGTAGTTGTACAGAGAGAGATCCTGTAAAGCGACCGCCATTAGTCGTGCCACTTCACAATAGATATATAAGGGGGGTTATGTTACGTTAGGTTGTTCCCCGCATGACAGACGGAACATTGACTGAATAAGACCCCAGAAAATGGTAATTGTGATTTTGCCGAAACGTTGGGATAACAGCCCTGATCAGGCTAGTTGCAGTACGCGGAGGACTCGAGAACGCAAGAGGTAATCTATGTATATATA
>JAPMAF010001570.1:0-10810 GCA_026537445.1 Silvatares holzenthali
GTGCTATTGAGTACTGTATAAATAAATAATTAATAATTAATTAATAATAATTAATGTCTTTCGCATACCTTCCACATTCGCATCGTAAAATTTCCGTACAAATCTCTCGGTATCCATTAGTTCAACATGCCCAAACCATCTCGAGGAATTTCTCTTAATTTTATCAATAACGCTTGTACCCGCTCCGCGCTCTTTCCTTATATCTCTGAATTCCTTACTCTTGTCCTATACTGTTTATCACACATTCTTCTAATAAATCTCATCTCAACAGCATTTATTCTACTTTCATTCCTTCTCTGCCATATCCACGCTTCGCTTATGTACATCAAAGTTGGCACCAATACTTAGTTATGTACTGCCATCCGTGGATAGTTTTTTTGTTTGATGTAACTTTGTTTTTATTTATTTATTTTATATTAGCTTTTGGTATATTATCTACATTGACTATCACAATTGCATTGTTCGTGGTCCCTTTTAGGGTCCTATTGGATATTCAGACTTCGTGGCCTCTCGGAGCAATTACTTGGTATTTTCAAGATTTTGTCAATAATTTGGTGACATTGTCTCTAGCTAGCTCTGTCTTCCAAAGAAGTCACCCCTTTCTCTGATGATTATTTCGTAATCCGTGAGTTATTTCACACATTCAAGTCAAAGACTTTTGGGTAGATATAATAATAATATATTTATAAAACGCCATTTTGTAGACATAGTCCACCGCAACGGCGCTCCAGTTAACATAATTACATAGCATAAGTACATATAATAACTGTTATTATTTGTGCAAAAAGACACGAGGTACTTATTTCATAGATACTAGTTGATATTGGACATCGGCAATGACACAGTGGATTCTCCATATGAGCATATATAGTAATATGTCTTCAGAAACCGTCGAAACTCGGCCATGCTCAAAGCATTTCTAATGGACGATGGTAGCGAATTCCACAGGAGCGGACCAGCTACTTGGAAAGCTCTATCGTAGTAGTGCGCTTTATTTATTCGTGACGGAATGGTGACTTTATTTGTCTCGTGGTTAAAGGCACTTGATTAAAGCATTGAAGGAACGCTGGAGGAGTGAAAAAAATGTATTTAAAAATGCATTTTTCTATTCAGATTTTAAATATATGTATAAACATATATTAAAAAGATAAGTTAAAAACAGCAAAAAATGCATTTGAAATATATATTCACTCTGGACTGTAAAAGAGTGGTAGATCTTGTATCGGCCTGGAGCAATACCACCGTTCAGTATTGTAAGCCATGTGATTTATCCATGTTTTGTGACTAGAACTGAATAACCAGGTTTTCAATCTCTCCTCCGGCTGCTACACAGCATTTATATGTGCAATTGTACAGCATGTTACAGACCCAGACAGATGATGTTGTCATGGTGTAGTATAAGATAAAAATAATTGAAAATTAAATTGTTCATAAAATAATGACTACAATTACTAGACTATGGGATCGACTAAGATAAGAATCCTGCTATTTTGGCTGCAGTTTGCCAAAGATTCAGAGCGCATTGCAGCACACGTATAACATCGCCAGAAGGATACCGCAATGTGGTCAGAAACGTATGCAAACAAAATGTCACAAAACACAAAACAATTCAAGTCTTTGACTTGCGAATGTTTTTATCATGAAAGTCTATGATAATATATTTAACATAAATATCGCATATCAAACTGCTGTTAAAATCAGATTTAAATTAATAACTATACAAAATTATTTTATAAAATCGATTTACATTAACGCATTTTTTATGTACTTTTAAAAATAAAATATTTATTTATATTCTACGCATAATTTTAATATTTGTGCAAGTCATTTCATTGACGGTATTTAACGCATAACATGTGATTTTACTCGCAAGGAACTCACAAGGAGTAAAATGATATTTCTAAATAAGTACATACAAACTCGCGACCGGCGACCGGCTAATGACAGATTGCTACCGGCCGGTTGTGTACGCGTAAAATATAACTGATATTACTCACGTCGACCCGTTGATCCACGCGAAATACTGCCCTTTCGGGCTGAACAGCATCGCCCGGCATGTCTTGCTCGTATCTTTCGGGGACTGTCTTTCGGCGTAGGACTCGGGGCCTTCCAGAGTCAATATGCCCCCATTTGATCTCACTGAAACCACGTGAAAAATATACTCACATAACCTCTAAAGGCGGGCGCTGACTATGCAGATTATTATATCACTAAACTAAAACAATTTACCAAACACAATTACGACGCTTGTTAACGGATTTACTAAAATATTTCATTTACTTACCCGCTATCACGGGTACGGTGGACGTCATTTTAGACATCAAAGAAAAGAAGGAGCGAAATCGCACAAAATCACATCATCGGCGCCGTTGTGTCGACTACGGTCAGTGCATTCAATCGTAACCGAACTGAAAAAAATGCCACCATCATAGCACGAAAAAATAAACAAGTCCTCAAAATTAATTGAATTTGTTGAATGCCGCATTTGTATACGATTACATAAAAAACATCCTTTTTTAATTTGAATAAAATAAGAAAAAGTATTATAAAAATTCGGATCAATAAATTTTGATTGTATCATAGTCGATACTGACTCTACGTACAACGACCAATTACGAATTATATGAAACATTTTAAATTCAATAGACAAGGATATTTTAATTATTTTTTGAAGTAACTGTGTATTGAGTAAACCTGCTTTGATTTAGGAAAAAAACGCCTTTCAAAATATAATATAATCTACATAATAAAAATATCTCATGTATTGTTCATGTAGTTTATATCAGCAACACCATTTTTATTTATTTTTTACCTTTTACGGCAATAATAATAATAAGTCTTGACAAAGATTTTATTATACATTTATCTTGGCATTGAATGGTATAAAAGGATTTTAAGCGCTACATTTCTAATAAAAGCATTTGAGTATTAAATGCAATTTTAGAAATAAATAAGGGTGTGTAATTGAGTACTACGCATTTAATTTGGGTATGTAATAAGGTTATTATTGGTTGTCATCTATGGAGCGACCCAAACGTCAAAAATATTCTACCCGGCGAAAAATATTTGCAGACGACAGGTTAGTCTGAAAATAGATTTATTTGGCTTTCAACACAGATTCTGAATTCAGAAGTAGAACACAAGAAAACACCCGCTTTTTGCTCTATTAATTTATATATTGTACCATAAAATATGAGTGAGTTTTTTGGTGTAAAATGTTGCATTGATAAGAATCTCGAGTAGTATAATTTTCGTGTTCTTTGTTGCAGTTGGAATGACGAAAAACGCTGATGCGAATCAAAATTTGCGGAAACGTGCTCGGACGTCAGTCACTAATGTGGGCAACAAGAGCAAAATGAAATTCATTCAAAGTTTCATTAAGAAATATGGTACTATAGATTTTGTGAAAAATTTATTCCTCAGTCCCGACAAGCTGCCGTTCGTCGCTGTTCACGTGATAATATGGGAGCTGCTGATTAATATCTTCGTGATTGAACGCGTCGATTACACGGAAATAGACTGGAAAGCGTACATGCAAGAATGTGAAGGATTCTTAAATGGCACTCTCGATTATTCATTACTGAGAGGGGACACGGGACCTCTCGTGTATCCGGCTGGCTTTGTCTACATTTATTCGACGTTTTACTACTTCACAAACCATGGAGAAGATATTCGTACAGCTCAATACATTTTTCTCTTCATCTATCTTCTGCAATTAGCAATGGTTTTAAGACTGTATAGTAAAACAAGTAAAGTACCCCCTTATGTTCTAGTCATAAGTATACTTACATCCTACAGAATTCATTCTATTTATGTTTTAAGGTTGTTCAATGATCCGATCGCTGTCCTATTTTTGTACATATCGCTAAATTTATTTTTAAGCAGCAAATGGACGGCTGGAAGCGTGTTCTTCAGCTTAGCCGTTTCCATCAAAATGAACATTTTATTATTCGCCCCATCTCTGCTATTATTTTATTTATGCAACCTCGGTTTCATCGGCACTATATACCAATTATTTGTCTGCGGTATTATTCAGTTATTTTTGGGTGCTCCTTTCTTGTATGGAAACCCTGTCGCTTATTTAAAAGGGAGTTTCGATATCGGAAGAGTGTTTGAGCACAAATGGACGGTGAACTACAGATTTTTAGACATCGAAATATTTGAAAACAAATATTTTCACATTGGTCTACTGGTTTTGCACATGCTCTTACTCGCATTGTTCTTTTCGGTTGCGAAGGTGTATTTCGACAGCTATGTGAAGTTGAAATATGTTCAGACG
Source organism: Silvatares holzenthali (assembly GCA_026537445.1). Classification (NCBI taxonomy): domain Eukaryota; kingdom Metazoa; phylum Arthropoda; class Insecta; order Trichoptera; family Pisuliidae; genus Silvatares; species Silvatares holzenthali. The sequence goes on from JAPMAF010001570.1 coordinate 4,280, forward strand.
CAACTACAACCGCAGATAGACGCAAAGAACAAGGAGAACAAAACGAAACGTCTAAAGTTAAAGGCCAACTCCAAGAAAGGGTCCCTGAAGCATCGTCAGCAGATTGTCGAAAATAAAAGTGCGGACGATGATGAGCCGCTGTCGGCGGAGCAGAAGGAGTTTTTGAAATCTTACGAGAACACGTTTCGTAAAAACGCCGGCGTTCAAGAGGACGCCGAGATCCAGAAGAAGAAAACTGACTACTCGTTTTACAGCATCAATTTCGATCGGACGAATCAGCTGTTTGTTTTGCCGATGTTTTTAGCTAATTTCATCGGTGTGGTGTGTGCTCGCAGCCTTCACTACCAGTTCTACTCGTGGTATTTTCATACGTTGCCATATTTGCTGTGGTGCACTCCGTACTCCGTCATCATGAGATTCCTCCTGCTGGCTCTAATCGAGTTCAGTTGGAACACATATCCGAGTTCGGTTTACTCCAGTTCCCTTTTGCACACCTGCCATCTCGTCATCTTGTGGGGGGTGTACAGAGGTGTCAAAACCAGATAGTAAGTTCTTCCAACTGTTTTAAGATATCGCTCCTTCCTCGTCCGTATAAAAGAATAAAACCTAATAAATCATTAAATTAATATATATTCTGGTGTCTAGTCTGTAAGATCTTCCTTGTTAGTAGCAATCAAGGTTTTAACATTGGCGATCTTTGTGATGTTGGTTTTACGTTTTTTTGATAATTTGCCTTCATTTACTATATCATTACTTCTCATGGTAACAAATGTCCTGTGAATATGCGGATCTTATGTTGAAGAGCATCTCATGCAAATATTACGAGATACATTGCAATAAGCATCCTTCCTCAAGATAACAGGTGTCTTGTTCACACTCATAGTAACATGTATTTCATAATATTGTGTATCTCACGATCACATATATATCATGTTATGGTACATTTCACATTACATATGTGTGGTTTGGTATCGAAATCGAGCAAATATATTTTTGGAAAATGTTCAGTAAAGTCCGTAAACTAATTATAGCTCACCACAATTGGAAACTTAAAATGTCGGCATGTTATGCGTGAGATATAAAATTGTTTCAGTAAAAATGTTTTGCCTCATTTAAATGTTTTTTAAAATTAATAATCTTCAATTTATCGTGTGTAATTTAATGTATTTAAATATATATATTGTGTGATCAAAGACTAAGAAAATAATTGAAAATATATAGATTAAGAATCTTAATTTGAAGTTGACCAAATTGAGAGTTATGCTTGAATTTTCCTAATTTCAATTGTGAATATGATGGTTTTGACTTATTGGATATCACCAATGAGGATTTGCCTTGTTTTGAATATTATGTTTTGTGGAATACGCTCCTTGGACATATTAGGAGGAGTTTTCTCGATTGTATTATGATTTCCTTCCATTATTTTCATTAATGTTAAATTAAAACAACACACAACAACGCAATACATTGATTTAATTTTAATATTTATCTTGGTCTACATAATATTATGTAGTTAAAGACCAAGAATATTAAAGATAAATAGATTAAAATTGAACCATAATGTAACCAAAGATAAAACTCCAATATATGGATATTCGAAATACAAGATATCTGATGGATTGTGCAAAATTCCTCGAGTCTGATTAGTCAAGATCGTATTTGATCAGTTTTGTTTGTAAATCATGATTGATTTGACTGATTTCGATATTAAAGTTGGATTTCTCAGCTTTCTTTTTAAATATAAATTTCCTGAGACTTAACTGTTATTGAGAATCATTTTTAAAAAACTTAAATAATATATATTACTGAATATTTATTTTGAAGATTGTTCTTTTTGGATTTGACGGACTCAATATCAAACCACCCATATAATGATAATGAACATTTTGTGTAATGTACTAATGAATGTGTTCCATCATTGAACATTTTGTATAAAGTAGTAATTGTTCACACTGCTTTTAAGAAGATTTAATGAATTACATACTGTTTGGAGAATGAGAGACTGATTGTTACCAGAAGTGTTCCTGGAAGGAGGTCAAATGTCAATTCGGGGGTCTGACCAAGTGGACAAGTGGAGTTTCTCCTCTCAGCCATGAAGAAATCGACTAAAGAAGAAAGAGACACCAAAACTATGATAGCTCCCATACCTACACATCATAATATATAATGTGCACAATCATTCCTTAATGAAATGGAGTCCAGATGTTCATAGGCATGCAATTAGAGAAAGGGGAAGCAGGAGAAAGTAAAACATTGTTAACTTCAATGTATTGAAGACTTATTCGCGCTTGGTTTTAGCTAAGAGGACTTTGAGTAGCAATCTTGTTTCATTTTAAAGTTGCACATTTAACTACAATCATCTTGGTATACATTTAAAGTTATGCTCACAGTATTGCTGCCAGACTGCAGTGTCATCGAAGCCAAGATCAAATAGCTTCTAAAAAGTTGAGTATGTTGGAGATTCTTTCTGGCCTTAGCTTGTCAATCTTTAACACCATCTGAAACACCAATGTATCTAAAACATCTTCTCGACTCTGTGCAGAGATATTCTTGTAATCGTATAGATATTAAGGTTATCATTCTAAAATCTAAAATAGTGTGGTAAATTTTAAAACATTTCATCGATTCCATTTAATATATTTACATTATTTTTGGTGTACATTAATATGAATATACATGAGACTAATGGGAATCGGACATTTTTGAAATTAATAGTACTCAGTAATGAATAAAATCTACCATTTAATTTAGAAACAACCATGAAAAATTGTGCTACTCAGATTGCGGCAATCCATTTGAATATAGGTTTCAGGTTGTCATCAGAAAGCATTCACAACTCTGCTCAACGCTTTTCGATCAACTGCTTACATCTTTTCTGTAGGCATCTTTCGACATCATTAATGTGTCTTGTTCTGTTAGATTCAAACCATCTCAGGATTCTATTGTGGCTAGAAATTGCACCATTCTGACCAAAATTGAAATGGTGACTAAAAATTCACTGTGTTCTGACAACAAACTTGCCATATTTTATGACTAAGTTTCTTGCTATCACTGTTTATGAGTTATTTATGTACGACATGTTTTGGAACCTTTCCGGACCATTGTCTAGTACAAAACGTTGTACTAATAGATTTTCGTACTAGACAATAGTCTGAAAAGGTACCGAAACACATCGTACAATCTTATAAACATGGCAAAATCGCCGACCCAAGGCGGATGCCAGAAAAGGAAAAAAAACTCATAAACAGTGAGTACAAGAGAACAAACTTACCATTCAGCATATATAGTGTACACAGTGTTGCATCAACCACTATTCCATAGCTACTGAAATAGTAGGCTATCCCAAAGCGAATGACTATACCTCCCTCCCCTACCATCACCTAACTGCTAAATACTGTTTATTTCAATAATATCCAGTCCCCGTGTGTCATCCTGATGTTATTGTCTTTTATTTTTATTTTATTGATTATGAATGAAAGACATAATCTTTTTGTTACCTAGATACTTTACAATTCCTCTACTTATTCTAGTATTTTTTAAGATATGTAGCTGTAGGGTATGTTGCTCAAACCGTTTGTTAAAAACTTTTAATAAAACTTTAAAACAATCTGATTTTTCATTAGATGAATTATGTTTACCCACAAAGACAAGATAGGAAGACGAGAAGGCTATGTTACTTTTTTTTATGTTTTACTACATATGAGACACCACCATCCGTCTGGGTCTGTAACATTCAGTGCAGTTGATGCTGTGTAGCAGTTGGAGAATGAAAATTTGGTTATTCAATTCTAGTCATGAAACTTGGAAAATTCATTTTATGTGGTGTACAACTCTGAACGGTACTAACGCTCCAGGGTGACACAAGATCACTCTTTTTCCCAGTCCAGATTGAATATACATTTTTTTTTAAATGCTTTTTTTGCCATGTTGATTTTTTTGAATATATTTTTAAAATCCGAATTGATAAATGCATTTAAATTGTTTTTTTCATTCTGGTGGGAATCGAACCCAGGACCTCCAGAGTTCTTTCTAACGCTTTAGTAATGTGTCTTAACTACTTAGCCACGAGACCGACAACAATAATAACAGACATAAAAAAGGCTTCCTTTAATGTATGATTTTGTCACTACAATTTCATGTCTGCATGCAGTGGAAAGGGCCTTCTACATGTTAAGGCTGATGCATTTGTAGTAGTGCATTGGTAAAATTTAAGTGTAGTACCATACATGCCATGGGAATGGTCCTGTCGCAATTGGTATTTTGCAAAGAAAATAAAAAGTTGTAATTTTTCAAATATACCACAAAGTAATCACTGAAAAAATTCAACATAGAATTTTATTTTTCTATCATAAATTGAGTTTTCGGGTATTCAGTGGGCCTTTCTTTTCTCACCATCTCTTCTGGCAGCATTGCCTGTATTTTTTAGTTGGTATGCACACATATGTTCATTCATAGGTCTGAGAACTTCACATTTTATGACAATTACAGATTAAGAAAATGAAAAAAGTTTATCTCAATTTTATTTGTTTATTCATAATGAACAAATATCCGAAATAATTGAAAAATTTAACAATTCGTATCATTCTCTTATTGCGGATTATAAAAATGACAAAAAATAGTTTAGATTTTGTTTCAACTAAACAGAACAATATTATGATTATGAAAATAATTTGAATAATACGATAGCTTGTGAAAGAAAACTTATTCTTAAATTTACACTTAGTTGAAATATCTACAGAGTATAATCAAAATCCATACGTACAGAAAGAAATTTGGATTCTCATCATTCGAAATACTAGTATAAGATATAAAAATCGAGATCTATTACTGTTGAAAATTTTGAAATTTATCTGTTATTTAATAAATGTTACAGAAGAAGTGAGAGAGCGATTGGATAGATTAATTTATTTAAATTAATTTTGTACATATATTAGTAATCTAGAGAAATACAAGAATAAGCTTAAAGGCTTTGTCAGCTAACTTTCCAAGAAATTCAAGTGTCAAAAGAGAGTTGGCAATTACAATAGAAGCCATTATATTTAATGGTGATGTAGACAATATTATTTTGAGTAACTATATACATATCTATAATCTATATAAATAAGGAATCCTCATTCTTAAACATGAGAGTAATTTAATTTAAAAATTGCTTAGGATGATTACATTTCATGTTTTGTAACTAGTTATGTTTTTTTTATCTTTTAACTATTCGTTCCGAACTACCGAATTTCTCATAACCTCACATTTAAATGATTTGCCGATACAAATCTTTATTGGAGAACAAATTTTTCGCATTTAGATAATAATGAATATATGGGTAGTCTACATTACATTTCTGTGCCATAAGAGAATGCCGTGATAACAGAATATTTAATTCAAACAGAATATGTCATTTCTAATATTTTAGTAATTCAGTATCTACTCTTCTGCGCTTTTTAATTTACTTTTGTTCCTGTATGCAAATATATGATATAATGCCACAAATATCCACGGTTTGAGCATGTAGAGCAAATGTATGCCGAAAGATTAAAGAATGTATGAGACAGAGGTGCTATCAAAGAAAATCATGGCATGATCAGATAAATAATTTTTAATTGACGGGTCTGTTCATCGTCCATAATACTTGCAGAGCATGTATGAGAAGATATATACATGGACGAGGCAAGAGATTTATTGAACATGCGAAAACAAAATGGTTGTTTCCAGGGGCATCTTGTAATGTTTTAAAAAAAGGTAAGCGTGAAATCTTTTCACCATTCATTTTGAGCTATTGGAAAATATTTACAACTTCACATTCTAAAGCTATATCGTTGACGTATAAACCAATTTGACAGATTAAATGGCATTTATCAGCTAACTGAAATGTTGCTACACCAATATTTTTTTTAAGTTAAAGCCAACTCTTCTGATAGACATTGGAATACACACAAGCTCCAGTACATTCGTATTCACAAAAATAATTGATTTAATGCAGACTACAAAATTTCAACTATTTTCAAGCAATATTATTGATTTAAATTCAACTATTCTCTTTAATTTATTATACATGTCTAATAATGTAGCTTAATATACAAAACATTGGCAAGACTTCTTATACACATATATATTTGCCAAATTATATTATAATGTGGGGACCATCTCACGCCTGGTGAGTTCAATTTGCTGTATTGGATAAGTACAAAAATAGTATTTTTATTATGCAATCGAAAAGAATAAATTCTTGTATCAATATACAATTGAGGTGCTAATAGCTGCGTTAACCATGATACAACTAACCATTAAAAAGAGTAAAAGAAACTACCCTTTCATAAATATTATATGTATATATGTTAGAATATAAGCTTTCACGGTCGTTAATATGAAATTTTGCCACATTGGGCAGAAGAGGTAATGAGCTATCGATTGGACTGCGCCAAACTTGACTTGAAAATGATTTGGCGCAATCCAATCGAAGGCTCGTCACATCTCAACAAATTCACGCCGTTTATCCTCAAAGCCTTCTGCCCAATATGGTAAAATTTCATATTTATA
>JAPMAF010001572.1:0-10804 GCA_026537445.1 Silvatares holzenthali
ATAAGAAAAAAATTCGAGCGAGTACAAAATAAATTTAAAAACATTCTGAGTTGAATGACAAATGAATCAATAAATACTAGTACGCTTTATATACGATGTAAATTTTAAAGAGGCCGTCCAAGGGATTCATTACATGACCAATCGAACTAAATTCTAATTGATGCTTACATGTATAATGGTCATGGGATGTGCATAAGAAGTCATGTACGTAGATGAGATAATGCAAAAATACGACAAAACATAGCAATCCGGTGTTTGATTAGCTCTGCCTACCACGGCGGGGAAACGAATGAATATAAAGTAATTTAATGATGCCTTTTACAGATAAAAATACAAATTTAACGATAGGAGCTCGACAATTTTAAATACTAAAGAAAGGCAACAATTTCTGAAGCGTGAGACTATTTACAATACAACATAATGATATTGTTTGATTAATAAGGATAATATGCCTATGATGTGGTGTTGATAATATTGATATAACAGTGCCTATTTTAAATATCCAATTACTCCAAACCTGGGCCGACCAAAGTTATTATACGCCAATTACTCTTCGCTAGAAATAATGTTCGCAAACCGGAATAGGTGTTTCGCGTTTCGTTCATACTTACTCTCCTACTTGAATATTATTTTATTGATATTCCATATGTATATTTAGCTGATAACGTAAATCTATGCGCCAAGTGTTACTGCAATATAACGTGTCGGTGTGGCCGTGTTGTGCCGCGCCATTTGAAGTGACCATTATAAATACGCTACATGATATTTAATAGTCGTGACTACATTGTGACGTAGACTTTTGTGCGTTTCAAAATAACCGGCGTTTCCCGTATTTCCTCGTGTTATTTTCATATCATGAGTGTTTAATTATGATTTGATTGTATTAAAAACACAAAGTCCAAGTGACGCACGTCTAGTACAACACGTTAAACCTTAAGTGCGCAGATTACGCTCTATTTTAATTTCAAATGGGGCGTACTATTTGCCAAATGTGTTTTCTTTATATTTACACCCGTTCATATTTCTTTTAATATATTCGTTTTTATTTCCTCGCTGGACTATAAAACACAACCGTTATTTCGTTATATGATCAGATCGCGGTTATGCAATTATTATCTTTTGTTGATACGAACTCGACTGGAGACCGTCTTAAGATTTAGTTTCTCTATCTAAATTTTCTTGGATAAAATAAAATATGTAAAATTGTCAACTTTACTTAAAATGAACCACACCTGCAATACTCAAAAACAATTTTTAATTGCTAAATGACTATATATAAATCATTTGTAAATCAACATGTATGTAGATAGTAAGTAGTTATGCGTAAACTGATTTTTATAGACAAATTTTAATAACTAAATTAATCGACGCAGTTGCGTACATCATATTCGATATACGCAACTGCGTCGATTATTCCATATTGAGACGTATGCTATAGTGGCGTGTGTTGTTCATATAGACCACGATACAAATATGATTAAAATCAGATGGATGGTAGAGAATGCTGAATGATGATATGATTCCATCTACAAGTCTTTCTCGAGCGATACAGAAGATAGAAATCTCTATCTCTCATCTCTTTGTCTTCATCCATCGATATCTAAGCGTTGTTTACAAATTGTTGAAATAAATTATATTTTAACAAATTCTTCGTAAACTAATTTTGATTATGTTATTTAAAAAAACTTACAACACAAATACACGCTATTTGTTTTAATTCGAGCGTCTCTTTGATATCCACTGAGAGTGGAGTCGTGTTGTGGATTTTGTATGTTTGATTTATTAATATCCAGTACGTGCGCATCCTCCTATAGTGCTTTGCATGATACCGCTTAAGGCATCTGTTAACAATAGGTTTTTTCCATACGAATGTAAATTACGCGAAATGTGTTCGGCCCCGAAGCGGAGTGGGCGTATGTTTGGTTTTCAGACACTGTTTTATCTTTTTTTTCTAGCGGCAAATTTTTGTTCATTATTGCGCTTGCGTTTCTCACTCCGTTTTAATTAATGCCACAAGGTCTTTGTCAAGGTAACTTTGTCGGATTGCATGTAACGTCGTACCATTTATGTTTACAATCTCCAGTCTATATGGCGATTTTTATAATCGAGTAATGTATGAAAAGAGGATACTAGAACCAATCGCGATACATCAACTTGATTCTCCGTTTCACGATAGTTATCATTAGCTTTCGTCGTTGTTCAATTCTTATCACGACTATAGGAAAGTTTTGCGTCTGTTCATACAATTTAAGTGTAATGAAATGTAATTCTCCTGCATGGTATAGTTTAATGATGAATACGTTTTTGGGAAGCATTTAGCGATATATCTTGTTGATGTCAGTGTTTCGATTTATTTTAATTTTCTTTCAGATTCGGCCGTGTGCCGTGCCGTGTACGGATCGCGTGAATTAATGATTAAATGAAACATAGTTGTTATTCTCCCTCGACTGAGCATAAACACATTGAAAGTAAAACATTTGAATTCTATTTACCCTATTATTGTTATTTGCAAAGCCCCATTGTTCTGTTTGTCCTCGTGATATTATCCATATACAATCTTATGGACATTCTTATGCTTATACAGCATTTAGTTTAGCAGTTGAAGCAGTCAATTTCATAAAGGTTTGCGTGTAATATATAATTAAACTGACAATAACTCGCAATATTTTTCTACGTCTCTTAATCAAAAGGTTAAACGTCGTCGATACAATGCTAATAGAATGCATTGCACCTCGACAGGGTTGAACGCGTGTTGGCATTTGATGCAAAAAAATAATTCTAAGAGATCTACCGAGCAAATGCACAGGAACCATTGAAATCGCGTCTCTCAGGTTTATAAAATGCAGTGTCCGAAACTTCAACATCCCTCGTATGTTTAGAAACAATTACAGAAAAATGCTAATGGGAAATAACGCTTTATCTTTTGTATTCATCAGAAAACAACGTGATTTATTTTCATATTCGCGTTTTTTTAAATAATCTGCCGTTTCGTTAAAATGCTGATTCTTGTTTTTTAACCCGCAGTGTGGGGTTGCTTAATATGCAATAGTGATGTAGTGATAAGCCTACATCCATTTCATTATGTTTTCGCCACTCCCTGGTTGCCGTAATGCTCGAGTAGCAACCGACACCGATGGCTGTACCACTCCCATTCATCAACTCCAGCTACTGGCAACATGTTCCACCATTATGCGCTACTGCGCTATTATGCCTATTGAACTTATGTGGCCACTGGCTACCGATCATGATCGAATTGATAATACCATGCACCCGGTTGTCCTCTCCCAGTTATCAATAATCTTTGCACAACAACTATTCTGTATTTCACCTACGCATTGCCATCTAATTCTATCGGGTCACATTACGCGCATGCACGGTAGAATCTCGCCGGATTAAAAGCAACATTTCAACTATTCCTTTATATATTTTAATTTTTTAAACCTCCTGTTGATCTGAACACAATGTTTGCTTTGGCAGTTATCATTCATACATTAGTGCTTAGAATTTACTTTGTTATTCTTAATTCTGTTTATTGTTTGTACATTTTATTTTTTATTCTTGAATATTTTACATGACCGATATGGGTTGTATGCACCTTATAAGTATTTATATTCCATTTTGCCATGCCTGTTTTGTTTAGTTTGCTTTCAATATTCAGATCAACTCCTTAAGCCCCTGCTTCCTGACACAGTATTAATAATCTCGTGTCAATGTCTCCCTTCAGCAATCGTTCTGAAACATCTTTGCGCGTAATTTTAACGCTATTGCAGATCTTTTCACGTAATTCATTCAAGGTAAAATCTACGTATATTAAGGTCAACTCATGAATGCCAAAACGATGCCGGCATGACCTACGTTTGCTGCTAATTTATTACCTTGCCGTTTCTACCGGCCATAAAGGTTATTTTGTACGTTGAAAATTGTTTCTCGGTGCATATCGTATAATGTTGCTTCCTGTGATTTGTTTCGTTACGTCACAACTACCGTCGCACACTCGATTCAAATAATTAATGCGTTCGTTAAATTTTAGTTTAAAATAATGCAGTGCAAATTGAAAACTGAATAGTTTGGGTTATCAAGTACGATTTACTACAGTTATTCTTGAAAAATAAAATGAATATAAAAGCAGCGCCATAATTCTATGAAAATGCATTTTAGTAGCATTTATTGTATATTTAGTCTACTACATTATTATATATTTTTTTAATCTACTTGTTGTTTCGTGCCGGTATTCTATGGTAGGTCTATACTCATCCGGATATCCTCTTTAATTGCTTTATAGTAAGTATAATATTGTATGTATTTACCCTTCAACGTGTAATTAATCCGAAGCTTTATCATGATATTACGAAAACGTTTTAAAGGGATGCCGAGGCTATGTTTATGTATTTCTTAGAAGGCTTCCTTTGTATATTTTTAAGCGTATATGTAGTATAGGTAAATACTCTATGACAGATAATCCCTCGAAGGCACTATGTATATCTGCTATAGAGCAGACATTTAGGCAGACTTACACACATACAAGCAGTAATGGTCCGATCCTAGCTCCCAACTAGTTTCCTCCGCTATTTACTAGATTTCCAAATGGCACGATAGCGTGTGGGCACGTCATCACAAAACTCCCGGTGAAATAATGCCTCGGCTTCGTGATGCCCGAAATAGATATCGCCTGGGTGGATCGGGTGGATCGCTTTCGCATTTTAAGGAACGGGATTCGAACATTTTGCAAACAAGGGATGTTTCAGGTTTAAACAAACTCTGAAATATTAATGTCTCGAAAAATATCTGCCGTAGACGACTTTACAGGTATCATAGTCTTGTAATTTATTTAAATTTATTTTGTGACGTGATGCTGACGCTTATCTAAGATGTTCAATATGAACTCCCTTTAGATATTTTAGCCATGTAGTAATCCTGAATTTCATCCCCCACTTTTTCACGTCACCAAAATATACCACGGAGACTCAATTTGCCTCGGGCGATTTTGGGCTCGCAAACTTGCGCCGACCTTACTAACTTTGCCTACATGCGAGTGAGTGGTTAAATGTAAGTTCGGTTGGAGGATATTTACTCTCTTCTGGCGCCCCCTTAGATTCCAACTTTGGAATAATAAAGCTTCTGTGTGAATGTTGCTTCGAGTGAGCTGAGTTCACAGGAATGAATTAGATTCAATTGACAACAATGGATACAATATTTATCGATAGTATTTTGTTCCTACTGACGACTGGTTGTCATTTTCACTTGATTGTTTTGCCTGGTCACTCTAGTCCGTATAAATACAATCAAATAATGTACGTAGCTATATAAAAATTGACTGAATTGCGTATATGTTTCTTTTTGCTTTTAACTTGCTGTAGAAAAGGATCCAATTTGTTGTCTAGACTGTCTATATCGCCATGACTAACACTGAATTAAAATATACAAACGTATAAGTGAAATTATATTAATTGCACTGGTCTACACATCTTGCAAATCATTGCTCGGAATGTCCAAGCGAATTAATAATTTGCTGTGCGTTTTCCTCGAAACATTGTTACTTACATTCCATTGTTGACCTATGAAAAGCATCTGTAAATATAGTGTTTATCTCATTATGTATATTTGACGCCTCCTATTATGCTGATGCGCCAATTAATTTATGACCGAATTGCTTGGATAATAGCCAAATTGTCACGGTTTCCCGAAATAATCTTCAACCTATTATTCACTATTATCGATTAACAACAGCAATTATTGTTTACAAACAAAGCAGCTTCAAATGCGACTAACGCTATATCGCTCGTCAGTATTCAAATATAATCTGCTGACTGATGACAAATGGCTAACAATCTAATAAGTATAATTTCTTAAATACAAAATAAATTTAATAGCAATTGGATCTATTGTTATACATTCAGTGCAACAAATTTTTGTCGTCACCTATAATATTGTTAATGTCGATTAAATCTCTTGCTCTATTTCAAATGAATCGTGTGGAATCTTTTTTCTTATTTCCTCGAATGACTTTGAAATTTGATTACAACGTACTTTAGGTTGATACTATCTATCACTAGTATGATTAATCTTTTTAATGATAAAATTCCACGAAATATTGTAATACATTTTATCTAATTAACTGAATTCCTTTGTCATAAATATTTATCAAAGAATATTGTGAAATTTATTTATTTGTTTCAGCAATTTAGATGCAACATGCGAATGAAGAATTGTTGTATAAATATGTGTTTTAAATTGTTTTATTTCAGTGTCATGTGTAATTCTTAGAATTCAGATGAGAATTGTTGCCAGACTTGATATATCGATCACGTCAGTAGGCTTAAGACAACTTCTTAACGACTTCCTAGTATTTTCGTCAAATTCTTCCCGTCAAACTTTTGGCACCGAATTACACCATTACCGAATTGTAGTAATAAACAGGAACATGCAGTCAGGTATATTGTCAATATAATAGAGCGTAACCGTTATAATAGCTTAGTTCTTAACCATTGGACACAGCTAGTGAATCGATGTGTAATTTAGACTCATATTACTCTTATATTTTTTTGTCACAATAGAATAACTCTCCAAACAATCGCAGTTGGCAGTACATAATGGATTCTTGTTTATGGTAGCGACCTTATATATGGTAACGAAACGTGGACTTGGTAGAAGAAGGATGAAAGCAGAATAAATGCAGTGGAGATGAGATCATGATGGAGAATGTGCGGAAAGACCCTGAATGATAGGGTAAAAAATTAATGTATCAGAGAAGAATGTCATTCATAAGTAACAATCATAAACATAATAAAAGGTGATGTTTGAGATAGTTTGGACATATTGAGCAAATGGTAAATGAAAGAATCTTAAAAGAGATCTACAGTGCGAATATTAGTGGCAGAGCAGTGCGTGGAAGGCCTAGAAAAACTCGGCAGGAGCATGTTTCTCAGCTTCATAACTGAGGCAATGTTAGGAGCCACAACAACCATCGGACGTATATAACGGGATGCATGAACGTGGAGTAAGCAAGGATTGTGTGTCAGGACAGAGACAAGTGGCTCCATTCTTTCCGTCTACCCCATCGGGAAATGACGCGATGTTTATGTATGTACAATAGAAACGCTATAATATAAAGGTGCAAATACGTTTACGAGCCGAACCGTTTGTGTTTGTGAGCCGCTCGTTCTCATGATTGGAACAGGAACAGGGACAGGGTATAGAGCACCGAGCACCGAGCGAACTGTTCGTGAACAGCTCGTGTCATTCACTTCCTGTTGGTTTTCTAACGAACACAACGGTGTTCATCAGTCATCTGTGTTTTTCGCTCACGGACCTCCAGGCTCCAGCTCACCTTACTTTGTGCTTTAATTTTGTTTCTCCATTTTCATTTAATGATAAAGTTGACAGAGTAAACACAACTGGTTTTGAAATGTGGGGTCCAATCCTCTGCATCAGATTCTCAAAATTATAAGGTGGCTATTAGGAAGTTACACATTTAAATAGTTATTGAAATACACAATTAAAAAATAATAAATACACAATTATATAAATTTCAATTTGAACGTTATTTTTTTTAATTTAAGCTTGGCGGGTCTGCAGTGTGTAGGTAATGCAAAAAATCTGAAATTTCAATAACTACATTAGGAAGTTATTTAACGGTAATTTATTTGTAATAATAAAGTCAAACGGGACGTTGGTTGTAGTACTTGATAAACTGCTATAACTTTAAATATGTGTGTTATGTGACATGTTTATATCTATTATTTCGAAGCATCTATAGAATAAAATATAACAGCTGCATTATGTCGCTGTATTATGCCTGCTGTTACGTATTCAACCATATCCATAGAAACTTTTTAATTTCATTACTTTTATTGTATTATTTTTTACTTTTTATTTTTTATACAAGTTGCTAATTGCACTCTTTTAACCCGAATCATATCATGACACGTACAATTATCTTTAATTGAACGTATTTCGTAGATTGTTCAATGGAATATTTAATTGGACTATTCCAATTAAAAAGCAATTGCCGAATTTAAAATTTTAGTCATTTACTACCGGATTTTTCTGCTTAAAATAAGACATTTTATGAAAAGGACGTGTACCATCGCCTGAACTGATCAAAAGAATTAATTTTAATTATGTAATCGTTACCGTATTTTAATGATGTGCCAATTCATCAAACGAAATTTAATGTACATTTTATTATAATTAACCACTAGCTTATTTGGTATAATATTATACTATATATCGTGAATGTTCAGCATTCAATTGATGTATTGTACTCCCCGCTACCAAAGGAACATTCTGCATGAATACAAATATGCTGCTTCTATGCAAATCATTTCACAATATAATTAGCAACAGTAGTTACGCGTGACACGAGCTACACATCGGATGGATTAAGTTAGAACTAGTGCTCTATAATTTCTATTATCTTTTCATTTTTACTCAGGGATTATATTCCACAACATTCAGGTAATGACACATTTATAAGGATTTGACGTGTTTTATAAGAAGTATAGAACTATTGTTGAATATCCATCCAATTTCCTATTGTAAAAACATCAAATTTCGTACAAATTTACATTTTCGTAAATTTTCTGTTATTTAATTAGTTCTAGTGCGTCGTCTTTTTTACATAATAGTATCTCTTTTGCGCTTTAAATTCCTACCTGCTTTATTTACTCGTCCCGAAGCGATGAGAATGGAGATAAAGCGTTCTTGCATTTTTAGAGTGGGAAAGTGTTTTTCTTCTCAGCGATATGAGAACATTTCTAAATATATTTTCTGTCGCATTTCCATTTCTTCGGTAGTAATAAACAATAATATTTATTTATTCAACGTTATCCTCCTTCAAGTTCGTGACCACGGCGTCATCGTATCGTAAATTCTCACATCCAGGGGTTCACTTGTTTTATTAAAATTAAACATTTTTTTTTAGAATTCACGCGCAGAATCATTTATTCTTTGAGTGTGTGTGTGTGTGTTAATATAGCGTCACTATAACTCACCGTTGTCGATTCGAAATTCTTAAACAGTGCTTAAGAATTTACTGTATAGCTTACTATAAAAGATGTTTTTTTAATATTTGTTTTCAAACTAATTGCATAGTTTGATAGTTGTTTTTGTAGTTATGGTTGAGAAAAATGATCTCAAGTTAACTTGATCTTCTAACAAGGTTAGAGGTAATTTTGATTATTGGCTATTGTATTCCAATATGCAAACGCTCAAGAGAACACCGTATATGAGCTAGATGGAAGATGGATGATGCCGGACTGAAGTGGGAACAGGAAGTAAAGATATGAGTCATATTCATAACAATTATCGATGAATTTATTTCTACTTCATCTCAAGTTGCACATATATTGTACTAGAATAGAAATGTAAAAGGGTGGGTTTATTGCAAGGTAGTAAATAATTAATACCAGTTAACCTATATACGCCATAAAGACTGAATAATTTTACATTGAGAACAATAATAATCTCTGTTACAACAGATTAATTCAGTGACTAGAGTATTTATGATTTTTCGAAAAAAAATAACGTTATCTCCATTATTTTTGATCAATCTTTATACCAAAATATTTGGTTATTCAATTGGAAAGCAAACGTTTCCTTTTGTCACGTGCAATATAAATTTGTACCGTGGGCAGAGTCCGGATAGTAAGACATTTGGCCACCCCTGCCATAGCCGGACACTCGTACGGTGTCCAAGCTTGTTAGCCGTCTCAAAGTCAAGAGTAGGAATTCTTCGCTTGCTGAGACAAGTCAAGAATTTGTCTCGTACGAAGTTCGACGATACGCACGTATGATCAATTCAGTCCGTCTGCCCCGATCGGCTGTGTCCGCAATAATGCTATTCCACATGCGACACCGTCGGGTTAATTCCTCAGTTGAGGCGTAACTCTTCCGAAGTTCGAAAGCTCTTTATTTTCGCTCGCATAATCGGCACGAGTATACACTCGGTTGTTTACAAACAACTCTCGGATTGTTTGCGATCGCGTTTAGTGTGTTATAGTGTTCGTACTATCGAAAGAAGAGTCTGGTGATTGATTATTTGTTCAGTTTTTACATTTGTCTTCCTTTGGAATTCTCTTTTTCACTTCGGTATTTTATCCGATGTGAAGTGTAAGTATTTGTTTTTACTTTATAATCCAAATTTTATTTTTAGAACATTCAACGTTGATTATCCACTTCAATTAAAGATGGTTTCAGAGTTGGTTACAATAAGTTAATAAAATCAGTAAGCAAATTGTTTTAAAGGTTTCACGTTGAATTGCTAACGTTCACACCTAATTGTATTTATAAGTTGTACTGATCTATGTATCTCGAATATACGAGTATGTACGAGAACTATAAGCAGCGTTTGAAAAGAAAGTGCATGCAATAAAGTGCAAGCACTTCTAATTGTTGATCCTTTGTTATTCCTCGTATCTTATCTCCTTCACGCCACAAAGCAGATACGCACAAGTATTATGAACAATACATTCCTTTTTTCATTTTTATCTTAAACAAACATTTAGTATGTTGTATGCCTGGCATAAGAAATATATTTCTTTTCTTGAAACTCTTCCTAAACCTCCAGTTAAAGTTTTAGGACATTGTTAATAATGGACGATAACTGTCGTGACAATTCGGAAACTTTTTCTAGAAATATAAATTGTAATTTTTAATATGTATTATGTTCAAATGAGAACATGCCTTTGTATATACTCGTGCTTTTATTGATTGGAGCAGTTTGAAGGTTTTTTTCTAGGGCTTTCACGACCAAAAGATTCGCAAGTCAAAGACTTTTGGGTAGTCATGTCGTGTTGTGACATTT
>JAPMAF010001573.1:0-10804 GCA_026537445.1 Silvatares holzenthali
AAAAATGTAAAGCGCTCTTGGGGTGATGTTACATCACGAAACAGCGCTATAAAATTATCCAAAAATAAATAAATAAAGGAACGGAGCTATTGATTATAAAAAAATATCTTGTATCATTCTTAATGCACCCATAACATAGAATGCATACTAAAAAATAAATTTAAATATTGAAAATAAAAAAAATACTCTATACATATATATTTCATATATTCAAAAATTCAAATCATTTATTTTATACAGTACAAATAATTTAGCAAAATTAAGAATAATAAATATACATGAAATGGTAAGTATAATAATTACTAGATATATTGGTCGTACAATGTTTAAATACTGCAAATCACAATAACATATAAGCAAACAGTGGGAGAAATGATTTTATTATGTATGAGAGTCATACAGTGATACTAAAAGAAACATTTTATATTACTGTGTACTCAGACCTCAGTGTTGCAAATAAGAGTTGTATCTTCCCCCACGAAATGTTCTTTTCAAATCTAATAATTTTTATTTTTGACGAAAATAATTTATAAACAAATATTATATTACAAAATAGTTTATCACAATGATTTTAGTATAGCGATACATTTCGGACTTAACTGAGTCATACACAAATATGTAAATAGTGTTGACAAAATGTTAATTTTTAACTGTTAACAAATAAACTGCTAGCAAACAAGTACTATTTTATTATAAACAATTAAATCAAGGTAAATTTTAGAATTCATTTCATATTTTTTCTCATTTCGATCTTTAATTAAAGCGTATTTTATATGACAGAAAACACTTCAAAATCACAAACTACACTTTAGAATTGTTCTTTGTCAGTAACTAAAATTGACATTGTTAATTGTTCAGTAGATACTGATGTGTCAAATGATAATGACATTACAACTCCACTACATTCGTTTTTTTCTCTCATCAATAACGTGAGAACGAAAAAAGAGATTTGGCTTTTCGGATATGCCAATCTCAAACAATTAATAATTAATTTCGATCTTTCGGAAAGTTCAGCAAATTAGAAACAATGAGTGTTCAGGAAAATGGATGCTGTCACTCTTCTAAATCTTGTTCTAGATGATAAAATACTTCCGGTTCAACACAAATCATCTATGGCAAGTGAGTCACTGTTCAAAGCTTTGGCAGTCATCCAGGAACTGCCAGAAGAAAATACATGATCGGCACCAAGGAAACACTGAAAAGAGGCAGGCCTTGTGCGGAAACTTTACAACTGTTTTCAGGCCGCCATAACTATTGATGAAAGACAAGACTGATCATTGACCTAAATGTGAAGAGTCCAACATAAGATGCAAAGTTGCTTCGATAACACTAATGTGTAGCGTATGCAAAGAGTAAGCTTAATCTTCATTTCGATTTGATTAAAAATATATATTTTTTACATTTTATTTTTTGTGATTAATCACATTTTTCAGGTTTTTTGACAGGTGGTTTTTATATATAATTATTGTGTTAATTGTATCAAAAATTATTGAACAAATGGGACAGCTCATCTCTTCCCTCATTTTGTAATAAACAACATTTATTTACTTATTTGATGATTGTGAATTTGCGACCCCTATATTGCAGCACCTTTGAGGTAATTTTCTCATGAAAACAACGCTATATAAGTTATCCGCGTTAATAACAGATTCCATCAATGTGTGCTGTAATTCAGGAGTAAAGTAACATTTTTTTTTAAATTTAAAGTAAACTAATAGAACTTTTTCCAGCATGGATATGTGGTTACTGAATATAAAAATAATTGAAAAAAAAAATTATGCCCTAAATGGTTAATACAAAATAAAGATTTGAATTAAAAATAATTTCAAGATTTTTTTTAATTTCAAGCCTCTCTTACATTCCTCTGACAGAATATGACATTATTCAGAAAAAAAACTACAATAACATGTGGTAGGGTCTGGGGAAGGTTTGGTCACACAAAATGGTAAAATACAGAGAACACACGTTAATGGTGCTTATACAACTCAAAGATAGGCATTTTTGACAAATGCTAGTGATTACCACAACATTCTTGAAGTATTCCAATGATGATTATCATACTAATACAATCTATTATCCCACTATGGTTCAGACTACAAAGACGTATGTATGTGTTCATTTAGAAATTCATGCTTCAAACAAAATTGTCTTAAATGAAGAAAATCTTGCGATGTTTTAGTATGTCTTAAAAACTTATATATTACTCTGAAGTAATCAATTTATAAGTGGTATAATCAGGAAATAAAAATATTAGTACTCGAATATTCCAAGAAATATTATATAATGAAATGACACAATCAATTATAATTTTAATTTACTAAGAATTAAAATCTATATTGTAAATAATACGAATGAATATTGTAAAACTGTTGAATTTGTTACATGTAAATATTTTTTTAAAAGTAATTCAGACAAATTTACATTAAAGCACAATAGAAATGAATGGCATAAATACATGTTCGCTAGTCAGTAAACCCAAATAAAAAAAATATACATATTTCACAGGTAGTTATTTTGAAATATTTACATAAATAATTTTATATTATTCAGCAATTAACAGTCGAAAATACTTTGAGAATATAACTAAGTCCATTTAACATAAAACATTTAATATATTTAATTCCACTAAACCACAATAATCAAGCTGTTACTTTTCTACTTATATATAATAAAAAATATGAGTGTTCACCCTGCAGTCCATTAAATATATAATTATTTTCATAATATGTTACAACAGTAACGAAGAAATGATCCGAGAAGGTTTATAATTATAACCATTAACAATATTCAGATAATGCAAGCGTTCTATTCACTATCTCAAATATATTAGATATTTATTAATTCAGTTGATACGTTCAATAAACAACATTCTGTGAAATAATAAATAGTAAGTAAATATGCAAATGTTTTTTGATTTTTATTAGAATAAATATGTGGTTATCTTTAATATCTACAATACAGATGGAAATAAACTAGTAGACAATTAAGCATAACTCGTTTATAAATCTATGTATAGATGTAATAACCCAAACCTACGATTTGATCAGTCTCAAAACCTATACAGCTCCTATCGGTGCCAATGCTGATTTGACCAATAACGATTCAGATATGTGTCCGCAGTTAATATGTGTAGCAGACACAGCAAATATCCAAACCTGAGGTATTAAGTGGACATTAATCAATACTGCATATAGGTAATACTTACACATGTAAACATACGAATGTGATAAAAACTTCAATAGGTTACATGGATAGACAATTCTGATACCTTTATTAATCTATCTATACAATGTTATAGTACAAGATGGACGAGTATACCGCCGCCAATAAGGTTATACCAATCCTTTAAAATAATTGTCTAGAGAAAACATGCATGCATTTATTTTTTACATTAAAGATTAAATATTTAATATTGTTAACTCATTTTCAGCACAATTTTACAACCATCTAAGAATAAATACATAATATCTGTATTGTCTTAATACACTGTTTGCAATATCCAACACAGGTGTTAATGTTTTGCACTGAATTTTCAAACTAAACGTTAGGACAAGTTTTCTCAATATTTCCTTAATGGCACATAAAGATTGGCAAATCTCAAACATAAATAAAGTTAAAGAAATTTATGAATCATCGCATCGAAGGGTTGAAGTACAATTTAAATTATGTATTCAAACGCAAGGGATTAAGGTTATTTAGATAATTTGTTAACCTCATATCTTGACATCAGGAATTATCCATACATATGTCTATGTATAATTTCTGTGCTTTTCTCCTCTGACGAAATTATATAATACAGAAAATGAGTATCTAACAAGTGTTATAATGCAGTCTACATATCATCTGCAATCACACAGATCAAATGCAAAACTGGAAACTGATGCCCCCATCATTCTTATGGAGTCACACTAAAGATATGCAAACAATAATAACATCAAAATATAATCAAAAGCATTGTATACAGTATAAGATCAAAATATTAATATCAAAAATAAATATATTTAGTTAATGAATTGTGAAGAAAGTTTAACGATGCCTCTTGTATAATCAATTTCGCTAGAAAAGAATCATGTAAAGATTTCTTTCAGGACATTATGCCAATTGTTTCGGGCAGATATACTAGTTGCATAAACAATGAAAGATCTATCCAAAAAAGGATTCATCCATAGTTATTTCTTCATAATCGTTATTTTACTAATATATCTGCCATCCCTAGGTACAAGTCAGTACTAATTAAAGACACGGATGTCCCAAACGAATTTCTCAAATGATAGATTTAAAATAGACAAATAAACGGACAAACAAATAATAACAATTGTCATACTACAACAATGGATTGTACAAGAAAATAAGATGATGTAAGGTGTACAATGTTTTCCCTAGACTATGAATGTGATTAATTTAATAAATACTATCTATCCATTTACAATGTAGTCTTCATCTGGATCCAGTTGTGTGTGGAGTGGGTGTGGGTTTATACTTCTGTAGGAGATGTGCGGGCGCCTCTCCCCGGCCAGCAAGCCAGTAGAGTCCCCGGGGGTGCCCACTCTACACAACTGGACTCTATTTCGGGTTATGCCTGTGACAAAATTATTAAAATGTACACATACAAAGAGAGACAATTAAAAATAACACATCTAAAGGCGAAAGTGGAATCAATTTCGATACAGAACACCGATTATTACAAAACATGCTTAATATGATAATATGATAAGTTAAACTGATATGTTAACACCACATTGATATAAGCAATAACCCGTTCCATTTAGGATAAATGAAATAAAATAGATTTAATGAAGCTCCATAACTCATGCATGTAAATTAATATGTTTAATAATTAGTAAATTATACATTGTAAAATTATGATTTCAATGAGAAACTTAACCAACTACAATAGTAGAACACTTTTCACTTCATATTACGATATATTATTGTACGCAGGTGAGTTTTCAGGCAAAGCCGATAGAAGCTAATATTACTATGATCAATAGGTCATTACAATGAGGCGCAAAATACTGGTGCATGAAACACCACAATGAGACACAATATTTCAAAAGAAATTGAATTATGAAATATTATTAGAAGTTTTATTAAAACCATGAGATTTTGTAGTTTTCTATTACAAAAGCATTATTCACATTTTACATAAGTGAATACTGACTTAACTTTTCTTATTCGGAAGTTCTAAATCATCATATTTCTAAGTATTATCATTAGAAACAAAAACTTTTATTTACATTATATTTTTACGCTCTAAAAATGCTATCCACTTCTCAGTTATGCCTATGCTCGGGATATAGTTTAAAATACAGTAACAGTAAATTAGTACTAACATCTTACTATTTTGTTATGTCAATGACACATTTGATTTTTTTTTAAGTGTTAGTAATTGGATGAATAAAGTTATTCACATCCTTTTTCCATAATATCATAACATATAGCGTCCAAGATACAAGTCAACTTTCTGAGGGTGTGTGAATCTTGGTATACTATATCCATATGGTACTATATGTGAAAAAAAACACATTCAAAGAGTGCACACTCTATACAAATTAGAAAAAAATTCGATAAAATCATGCAACATTTGTTAGGTATAAAAATGATACAAAAATAAAGTTATTAATAATTTATTGACAAAAAACGTACAAAAAACAGAAATAATGATAATATCTCAAATACAACATTAACCTCCTGGAAGCATGACTTTTAATATATATTATATATGTTTGAGTAAAAGATTTTACAGATTTTGTATGTCACATTTGGGCAATATAAACCTTTTACTACTCTTAATACTACTATTCAATTTCATAACATAACATGTATGTATGTATAATAGTAGATTAATTAAAATGTGAAATGATATTATAATGATCTGCAAATGGATAAGTATATACAATGGATGCAAGTACAATTATGTTGCACTTTATAAATGCATAGTAATCATCTATCTAATTTCCTGGTCAACTTAAACAACGGTGGCGACCCATTGAAGTGAATAAAAAATATATTATAATAACTGACCCTGTACCTTAAGTTAAACCCTTTAAAGGCAAAAATAGATATCTTATTAACAAATTTCCTAAGTAGAAATGATTCTCCTCACAAAAAATATAAAACTAATGTGTTACAAGTTGCTAATATTCACTGGGAGGTTAAGGTTCAATTTCAGAGAAGTTAAAAGTTAGTAACAATATTCATTCAATCATCATCGGCTAAAAATAGGAAACTAATAATGGTACGACAGCAATTAAGTAACAGTCCAAATATTACAAAACAATCATGCACAAGTAGAAAATCATCACACTAAATAGCTTCTTATTCTAAGCAACTGGCCCCCTATCACCCGCGGAGCGTTAGCAGTCGCCGTAAACCAGATAATTTACACGAAGGGAACATGAACATGGGTGCTAACCGCTCGACACTCTCAACACCATCATCATAGTAGGAACCATTCCACTCGCCAGTAGGAGGACTTAAGCTCAACTCATACTCGACAAGCTGAGCGTACACACATACACATACAATTCATAGCCTAAACACCCAGCAGGTTTTACTTTGACGTATGGATACATATATCTAAAGCATATCACCAAATATTATTTCATTTACTTTACGAATAAGCAATCATAAACAATCTAAAGCATATCACCAAACATTATTTCATTTAGTTTACGAATAAGCAATCATAACCAACATTTTTCATTAATTCTCGCCTTAATATTATGAAATAAAATTGGACGGGATTCTTACAACGGTGGCTAGATGGCAAAAAGAAAAATTTATTAACCGAGGTATGGGCTTCGAAAATCAATAAATTAATAAATTATACAGAGTTTTATTTTAAATCAAATATAATCGAAAGTGAACTGAGCCACCAATGTAATAAAATGAGAAATTGATTTATGTTGATATATATTCATATCTATTTTCAAATTAATTTAAATAAAATTTTAAATAATCTTAAAACGGAGCTCTATTATTCAGTCAATATTATATGAATACCATCAATCACAATTAATTTGATCATACATAATATAATAACTAAAGTACGAAAATAAACAAAGAGTCAAATGTTGTTTACTCTTGAAGAGTAACAAAATGACGTTCACTATATATAAAAATACTGTTACAATTACATAAAGAACTACATTGAAAGCAAAAGATATAGGCAATCATCACCAAAGTGATTTAATTCGCCCAAATATTGAAGCAATCAAAGAATTGTTTCAAAATGAATAGAAGTGTGCCAAACATAACTGCAGCCAGAGTTGATAGACCTTTTTGGTTAGTAGCACTAATCTGTCAATCACGTAACATGGAAAGTGACATATGCAGGGCCAGAATAAATGATTGATTGTCAGGATCAACATCTGACTTCTGACAGATCATCGTTCTAACCAAACGTGAGTATCAAGGCAAAAGGAAAATAAATCCGTTGTTATTCCATGAAGTAGTACATAATAACGGGAGAAAGGAATTTATTACGGAGCGGAGCAGAGCAGAGAGGAGAGGCACGACAAGGTAAGATAAGGCAACAGTGTGACTGCGATATTGACAGTGATGTTAGAAATTAGCCTAGAAGAGTCTGTTGGAAACGGTCCGGGTAGATTCCTCCCCTTCCGTCGGTCCTTACTCTAGTCAGTGAAGTCTCCTGGATACCGTCCTGGGTCATAGCTCTCCGGTGGTTGGCCAATTTCTCCTTATTCATCGGGGAACCTGTGAAATTTAATATTATGCCAGATCTCTAAGTTTTCGAATTATCAAACTGAAAATATTTAAGAGTAATGCCTCTGCATGGATACACATCTCTAATAACTGTGCTGGCATGTGAAAATATTAAAAAACAATTTAAATGAAGAAAAATATATTTTACATAATCCAATGCGGTCAAATTAGACTGCTGCCAAATAATATCTCATAACTCAATGAGCACTCAAATAACATGGAAGCCCGAGCATAGGCAATATTTTACTTAGGCCACTAAAATGTGATGTTTCGGCCACAGGAAAGGAAAAAATAAATATAAAGAGAAAAATATTATACTACTCAAATGAAAATTGTGTGAACGTTTCATTTTCCATTAATCTTTAAAATTGCTGCTTATAATGAAATTGAAATATGACCAATGATATACATATATACATATGGTATAGGATGTTAATGTGTGTGTAAAAAATATTAAAAGTTGTAGATACACAGTTGTTATAAAGAAATAAAATCAGGCCAAGTTGAAGGAAATGCATAGCGCAAAAAAACCTTATTAATATATCAACAGTATTTGATAATTATGGGTTAATGAATATTAAAGAACTGTGCAGTTTTAGTAATGAAAAGAATGATAATGATGAATAGCATATTTACCTCAAAACATACTTTATCTGTTATGTAAGTTTTAAACCTGCTAATTTGTATTATAAATCTGTAATATTCCAACAGTTGGAGTAATCCACTATAACAATTTTTCTATTTAACTGCTTTAAATATTTAGTTAAATGAACATTTGATAGATAAAAATATCTCATGATTGAAAAATCAGCCCTTAGTAACAAATATTGCACCCATTTTTTAGACAAGATGTTATCAAAATATAAGATATAATACCATATAACAAGAAAGGTGGGCAATTCGATTTTTATCAGGAGTCAATTTCGCTTGCTATTACTATAACTTTATGAATAAAAAAGCATGTTTCTGTGTAAATCATCCAACAATTGATATTTCAATAATGATATTTTTTAAATTTCTCATGCAAAATTTTCACAATAATCCTCATGCAATCCATTTGAAGAGATTTTTTATAATATTATATTGAGTTAACATGCAATATTATATAGTATGCCATCATCATTCAGTTGAAAGTATCATACTTTAGAGATCATAAAACTGGCTATAAAAATTATTGGAGAATCTTAATGTGTTTTAAATATTCCTGGTAAGAGGGAAATATAAGAGACAAAATATTTCTTAAAAGGATGCAAAAAAATATAAAATAAAGCATTTTTCAAAACTCGCGAAAATTTTTAAAAGTCTGCTATAATTTTTTTTTGTAATTAACTATCCTATTGAATTTCTCACTGTTCCTCATTTTTCAATTAAGTTCGTACCCTGCATTGAACTGACAAGAATAACATTTTGAGCATGAAACTTGTTAATACTTGTATCAAATCCTATAATTTTATTAGTAAACAGTGATCATTCAAAAAAGTTTTTCGAAGATTGTTTACTATCATTACATCTGTGTCACTGTATGCCTAATTTTGTATCCAATTTCAAAATTTCTCTAGGACCTGATATTTTTATATAAAGTTAGAAAAGTTAATTAGGAATATTGCAGAAAAATAATACAAAAGAAAACTAACATGTTTCACATAGGTAAGACAAGTTGAAATAATATTATACATAAGCAATATAAATTTGAAACAAAATGTAAATATGTACGCCATACATGCAAAAGAATATAGAATATTATGATACATTCTACTATAAAATATTTTTAACCAAATCAAGATCAACCTTCTAATACTTTAATTCAGAGTAAATGTATAATAATAATTTTCAATGTTAAAGAAGTAAATGTAAATTCAATAGGGTAAAATTGTGATCAAGATACGAAGACAAGGTGAATGTTCTTGGCCCAGTAGTGAAATATTTTTTTTATTTTATTTTGAAAATGCATTTATTTTTTAATAGTTTCCCTTTAGTTTAACACATTTTGTTCATTGATTTTCCAATAGCTGAATTCCATCCCTTGTGGGTGGGTATATTGTCCTAGTAAAAAAGGATTATTTTCTTTTACACACCAGGTGATTTCTCTATTCTATCATCTATCTAGTATTCCCCATTATCTTTTTGATCCTTTTGCAGATATTCAATTAAAAGAATCCAAAAAACACTAGTCATAACCTCATAACCTTTTCAGTTGATGCAATTGTTTTTGCTTTCTTCAGTGTAGAGCCTTGTTCTCCTTCAGCGTAGTGCCTTGAGCTTCTACCTACTACTTGAACTGTTATTTTAACTCAGATGTAAAATTGTGAACCCACATTTCATAAATTGTAATAAATCCATCGTAACAGATTATTTTTAAAATAACACAATCATTGTTTAGAAAGTCGATTCCTCATTTGTTTGCATGATCAGCATTTAACAAATGTGGCACCCATCATGCACAAAGACAGAGTTCTTCATGTAAAATGTGCCATACCCTTTATTCTGTCTGAGCCTACATATTTAACTACCTTTAATCATCGATCATCTAGAACTATTGTGTACATATATTCTATTCTAAGTATTCCCACATAGAAGGCACCGCCGAAGCAGGCCTATATATTCTTGATATTTCCTTTGATAGTTACAGTTTATAACTATCCTTCACGTGGATCTTCAATCAATGTGCTTTACGTTTCAACTCAGCTACTCACATTTTATCTATTGAAAATGAAGATGTAGACTTCTTATACACTTTCACCGAATTTGGTAGGATTTCTGTTGGCGATAAACCATCCAAAATAATGGAATTGTATTCAGTTTTATTTATTTTGTCAAAAATACACAACACACCAGCTTTACAACATGAAACTGTTTGTCTGATCAAGTTCACATTGCTTTGCAACGAGATTGCCAATATAACAAAACATAGTGCAATCTATGGATTAGACCGAGAATTTTTCACCTTATCCTGGTAATTTGTTTTATTTATTTTTAGTTCGTTTAGTTTTTCCATTTTAGGATGTTTCTACCTAAAGGTAAAATGATACACATATCCCTTCGGCCATTATACTATTAAATCCTTCTATGTATAATA
>JAPMAF010001574.1:0-10803 GCA_026537445.1 Silvatares holzenthali
CATACAATACATTCAATAATCAAACTAACAAAATATACACCAGCCACACGGAATAGTCGTCCAAACCCAAGAACGTAGCCTCTTTGCCAAACACTTCAATTTCTTCTTTAAGTGCTTCTTTAATTTTTCTTCGAATTTCTTTGTACGTATTTACCTATTGTATGTGGCAGATATTTATACATATCGTGATGGGTCTCTCAACGATATCAGTGTTAACTGTTGAATGAATGAAATGAGTTCATTCGTTATTCAACATCCTTGCTAAATATCATCTGAATTGTCTGCGTTTTGCTCTTTTCGCCCGAACTCAACAGAACAGAATAGTTAATAATATGTTATTGATAATGCATATGATTTCGCTGATTTGACCGGATGTGTGGAAACTTTTTATCTGTCAAGGAAACGGTAAACAGCAGTAATGTGTCGACATTGTAATGTTTTCATTTCTGCCCATGACCTTCGTGTTTCTTAATTGTTCGTACGTCCAGTGTTGTAGTAGCATTATTCATATTTTGCGAATTTAAAAAGTGATCAGCCATACAAAACAAATACCGTTAACGAAATTCCGAACACGACAAACTGTATTCCTTCTGCAGTTTATATACTAAAAATCAAATTATTCAGTCCTAATTTTAAATTCCAATTATTATTTATATAGTTGTACAACGTGTACTGTACACGTGTAAAAAGTTTTTGCTGGAAAGAAGGCTAATGACGGGTACTTATTTAGAATGAAATTTTCATATATTACGCAAGACCCTAATCTTGTTACAGCATGTGAAAAAAATATATGTTAGTTACTTTAGGATACAGATGTCGTTTGTATCTCCTGGTATAGTATTTATACAGCGTTTATTACTGCGCGTTGCAGATATGCATGGGCTTTAATATCCCCAGAATTATTTGTAAATTAAATATATAAGTATTAACAATATATTTAAAATGCTAACCTCCATAGAATAGCGGATAAAGATACTGGATTAAATTTTTTTTTGGAGTATGTACGAAAAAATAATATTTCTGTGCAAATTTGAATTAAATTTATATTCCCTCGAAACTGTTATGTGTCGTCTAAAAACGATAATGGGAATCCGTGGAAGAGATTACCTTGTACATCACAAGGCTACTTACTATTAAATTATATAAAGTGGGTATCTAACTGCGAGAATTTTGTGAATTTAGTCTCTAATTTTATTTTAACGTAACCAAGGCAACTATTCGCGAAAAGATGCATTTTGGTATAGAAATATCGACATTCTAATAATGTTATATATATTTTATATATTATTATAGCTGGTAATAACTCCGATATATATAGCGGTAGATATTGCATAGTGCTAGTAATACCAAAGTTTAATATTGTACACTGCGTGAAGTGGATTTATCCATGTTTCGTAACTAAAACTGAATAACCATTTACATGTGCAACCTGTACTAAATATGACAGGTCCAGGCGGATGGCGGTGCCGTTGTGAATATAAAACGAAAATTGTTCTCCCTCATTTTATGTTCGCGGTACTCCTCGATAGTGCAGTCGTGCACCGCGGCGAGTCGCTTCACGTGCGCCGTGCACCGTGCACCGTGCGCTCCTACGCGAGCAAGTAAACCAAATTTGCCTTCGTATTCGTTGTAAAATAAATATTATTACCTATGCGGTTTGCACCACCTCTGGCAGTGTTTGCAGGAAATGTATGACTTTCACATTCATTCCGGAGCAAATATTAAAACAAATAAGGTTAATGCGTGTTTATTCGTTTATGTTTAATATCTGCGGTTGATACCGCCACCGCACTCACTCGTACGTCATTTATAGTATGTACTCGTATAGGTGGTATGTGGTGTACTTATCATAGCCGGTGGCGCTGGTGGTAATGCTATTGTTGTGCGAATAGTGTTTGCGATATACACTGGTAAGAAGAAGGTATCGAGTGGACAGAGTCTACCTGAGTAATCTGAGATACGCAGATGATATCGTGTTGATATCTGAAGACCTAAACGAAGCGTAAATAATTTCAAATGAGCTCGTGGAAGAGTTAAAAAGCTGGGGTTCTTTATTAATTCTACCAAAATAAAAGTGATGACAAATCTGATCCTCAGTGGTACGATTGCCATCGACAGTAAACAAATAGAAGAGGTCAATGAGTATAAATATCTCGGTCTTAACATGGTACTCTCCGAGACAACCACTGAGTTCAAAGTTTCAAAGCAGAATCTCTCTCGAATAGGCGGCCTTTGAAACCCTGAAGAAGAGAGGAGAAGTCCACCATATATTCGAAATCGTTGCAGAGATTGATGATCACTGATAACGATTTCTCACTTACTACTACCTTTAATAATTCCAATTCAATCTCTCTCCATTACACGCTTTATTGGGATCTTAAAATAACACATAAAACAATACAGCTTATAACAATTCAAGAAAACACAAAGCAAAAACACAAATTCAAATGTAAGTGGATGGACGGATGAGGAGAAAATAAACGGAGGTAGCAACTTCCCCCCTCCATAATGGCAGGACATACTAAAGAAAACATAGAAAGATTGAGTCACTGTCATTAGCCCTTCAGTAACGTATCCCTCAGCGCGATCTTCCAATTAAGGAGCATCACACCCTCAGATTCCCTGTACTGTATCTACAGGATCCCCAGCAGGCGCTGTATGCTGGCCCGGCGCTGAAGCAGTTCCCACTTCGAAGTTGTTCTTCACTAGCAGCATTCATCAGTGCTTGAGGCGCTGTTTTTTTCACTCCAACACTTTCACCTTTAGTTAAATTTCCTAGCCACTGGACCACGAGGCCGACGTCGTGTTGAATGCCAAACAGTAACTTGATAAAGACGCTATTCCCTCGGTCATAACACTATGCATTAGAAATATTTACCACCGTCTAATGTTTTCGCAAGGTCTTCTCATAATGAATTTATTTCTTAGTATACCGCTTATAGTTGTAACAGCATTAATAAAAATAACAACTGAAATGAATAAGTATGTCATTGTTTCAGCCTTGCGGTTTCCTGGAGCCTCCCCTCAACTACACCCGCATGGAAGAGGTGTATTCCATATCGCGTTGGGACGCCAGCCACAAGTACTGCTTGAGGATTGTCGTCAGGGACGGATCGCTTCTGCTTCAGGTATGACTCATACTCCACGCGTCACCCGCTACATGTATTCTCATATAGTTCATATAAATCAAACGACTTTTAGAATCGTGTAACTATACATTCTTAAAAATTATTTGTACGTTCTAAGCTGTGTGCTCTGAAAGCATCTGACCAAAAGCCAATCGCCAAAGCAAGAAAATGGAAATCTTTGCTTCGTATTATAGAGTGCCGCAGCGCTCTATCGAGAGAAGAGTGCGCGAGATAATATTAAAGGCCGAACGAAAACTCTGGGACGTGCGTGAAGACCAATGAGAAAAGCCTCAGATATTGCAAATAAGTTAACCGCGTTGAAGTAGAAATAACGCGAGCAAGTCGTATTATCAGAACAAGCGACGAATTGTGAACTAAGAGAGTGCTTTTGTAGAGGCCATGAGACGGGTAAAGAAGTGCAGAAAAATCAAATATTTTTTCACCCGATTGTCTCGAAAATCAAATTTTTGAACATTGTTTTATAAATAAAACTTGCCACATCATAATAGCAATGAAATGTAAAATGATTTAACAAATGATAAAATGTAACAATTCAATAATAATATATAAATTTAAAGCAGAAACAAATATAGAAACCCCTCACTTCGACACGAAATTTTTACATCCACTTGCAATTATTTTAAATTCATAACTGTATAACCGATCTTTTTAAATCAATATGTAAGCGAGCACCTATGAATAAATAATAATTCTAAGGTCGTGGAAAAGTGTGTCACTAACTATTTACTCCAAGTAAATTAGAAATATCACAGATAATACTAATTGTTCTTTGCAAAGGTTATCAAATAGTCGCCTGCTCTTGGATGCATCATTTGCCCTGAGCTCCTGTAATAATAGCTGGTCCTCTCTCATCACTAAATCAACGTCAGCTTGATCCGCCGTCTGCTTGATGTCCCAGTACTGTATCAGGTCTATTGTAAAGCGGGAATTCCCATCGTCAATTGCGTAAATATTACGTTTCTTGCTCGATAAAAGGCCATTATTAGATTGAGTCGTAAGGTTTGGTTCTGCTTCAACTGTTGTAATAAATGCATTTTTAGTAACGTTATCAGCATCACCAATTTCAGTAACTTCAACGTTTTTCATTATTGTACCAATAAGAGTGACGTTTTCAATATTCCCTTCCCAAATAGAAGAATTCATCTGTATTTTTGTTGTTACATCATCGCTGTCATCTACTGAATCATTTGATTTCGTCGGCACATTTATATTTACAGCGCTAGTTTCGTGAGCATTTCTTTCGATAACAGTCGTATCTTTTTCATTGCTTTCAGTTGCTGTTTCATTGTTCAAAATTGTCTCTTCGAAATATGTGCTATTTTTCTTTTCTTCTTCTGTAATATCGTCGGATACTTTTGTGTCGGTACCGGTTGGAGATACATATCCTTCAGTGTGTGTGTCTGTATTAGTTACTTCTTGAATGTTGTCTGTCGTGGGTTCAGTTGTAATTATTTCCATTTTATTTTCGTAAACCATAGTTTCGATTTCGAAGTTCGTAACGTTATTGAAAATATCGTTTTTGGAAAAATCTGTTATCGGAATATGTGTGTTTGTTGATTGTTTGTCTACAAGCCGTTTAATTCTGATCGTTTTATTGTTTATTACTAAAGTTTCTCTCAATGTTCCATAACGTCTTCTTTTCATATAATCGATGATAGAAGAACACACAGTCTCCGTATCTTTATCTTTAATCTCTGATTTAGGAATATATAATCTATACTTCCTTTTTGGATCGATAATTACTTTATGAATTTCATTAAATTGATAACAAATTAATCTTGTCCTATTAACAATGTTTTCCTTAACAGAGTAATGCAATTCTTCATCAACATGAGAGGTTATTTCAATCGTTTGCCTTATTTTGCATCCCTTATAATAGTAATGTTTGAAACATTGTCTAAGTTCTTTAAAGATTGATCTGAATATCCATACCGGTTCATCCTCGTAATGACTGCTCCCTATAAATATCCCTATAGGTTTTCCGTTTCGTAGCAAATGACCATCGGGTTTCGATATAATCTGTAATGAAAGCGGCAATATTTCGGTAAAATCTTGGAACATTCGCACACCGGATAAAACGGGATCGGTCCGGTGCAATTGGTACAGTATCGCGGAGATACTCGAGAAGATAATATAAAATGAATTACGTAGCCGAAACTCATTTGGTATTATAATATGTATAATACTATACTTCATATTGTATCAGTGAACAATTTGAGTGCACATAATATGTCCAGGCAATGTGCTTATCGTGCTGTATAAGATATACGTATCACCCTACTGTACCAGATGCTTCACTAAACTGGGCGCGATATCGCACTGAGCATTTAAAGTGGGAGTCGACTCTATTGAAACTCCTACGAAGGTTGCCATCCATCAGAGGATAAGCGAGTATTATACGTAAATATTATATTAATAGTGAATATTAGGAATGCTCACTAGGGATTTTTGTTACTGTGATTATTACTCAGTTCCATTTATTTTCATACAAAAATTAAACGTAAAGGTCGTATCATCTTTTGTGTATACGTCCACTCGAAAAAAACATAATATAATTTTAATGTCGGAATACTTAAGTCAGTTGTTATACTAAATAGTTTTTCAAAATAATAAACACCTTGAGTTGCTATCTTGAATGATCGAAACAGCTGTCTCGATTTTTGTTATATCGTATTAAACGTTAAAAAATGATTTCTTTGATGTTGGTTCGGAAACAGATACTGTGCTTATCAGCCTTAATACTCAACGAAAGTACTTATTGGCCAGCATATATCCACTTCGAATTTATAAGTTCGATCTATCATCTTTCGAAACCAGGATACACTAGAATACGATCAGGAATTCGGGAACGAGCAGCAAACATGTTGCGACCATAACTAACTATGTTGTAATTATTATGATATATTTTAATAAATATTACCTGTGTTCCATTATAAATGCGGTCTCGATCCTCTCGACCTTTCGTAAACCGGAAGAGCGACCATTGCGGCATTCCATACCCTGAGATTGAACGCATCTTCTTCCTAAACGCTTTATTGACCACCAGTAGCTGTGCGTTCTGATATTCTTTAATCATAGTAGGATACCTCACTTCATGCTCTTTAGAATTTAACCTAAAATACATAACACAAATCTTTACCATACGCTACATATCCGAAATTTTAAGAAATATGAATCATTGAGATGTTAGTTTTTATCATTCAAGATCTTTACTATTTTAAAAATAATTCAATATTAATTTCACTCTCCATTTCTCTCACATTCATTAATTCGATGTCATTCTTAATCCACTGTATCTGAGAGATATCACCAGTTGATCTCTGTTTCTTGCGTTATACTACACAGTATACGGCAAGTCAAAACAACCGACTCAGTTACAGACTAGACACTAAACCAGAAGTAAACACCCACTAATCCCAAACCCCCAGTCTCTCCTACGGGCGCAAGTCCCAGGCCCCTCAGAATGCTGATTTAGCACCATGTGATTTCCACCCATTCGGAAAAATGCATTTGCTGATGAAAGGCAAGCGTTATTGCCAACGTAGAGGCCATCCAAAAAACTTGAACCGTCTTTTATCAAACGACTACTCTACGGCCGACCTAAAACAATCATTCGACATGCTTCTTGACCGTGCAAATCACTGTTTAGACTCTGAAATAGACCATTTTGAACAAAATAAATGATGTTTTGCTAAAGTAACCAGTCGTTGTTCTTATTTTGAGAAGTTTTGTTTACTTGACTTATTTATTTAAATGTTTGGTCAGTGTAAAAGTTAAATGAATATTTTGTTACCCACCATCCAATGAGTACAACCTTGATATTATTTCTGTCTAAATTCATGCAATGTTTACTGGTAATATATTTCTCCCGATCATAAATGGCGCCGGTACACACTTCGTAGTCATTTGAGGGTCCATTTGTGTTGTGCAATATGGCTACCTGAAATTTCGCGAAGCCTTTTTATTATCTGGAATGATTTTCATAAACATTCCTGCTTGACCTCACTTTCAATGTTGAATTTCACTATTTCGTTAAAAAAATAAGGAAATAAATATAAAATATAAGTATTTTTCCGTTGCTCTCTGCACCACTGTAAATAAGTAGATTTAAATCATGGGAGAACTAAAGACACATAAAGCTTTAGCATTTCTTCGCACCACATACCCTTGTAATCGCATCGATCTCGTGATTCCAGACTGATTCACCTTTAGGAATCTTAGAGGCTATCATGACATTGGCCTCTATGACACGTGTTACCGTAATTCCAGACTGATTCACCTTTAGGAATTCTTAGAGGCTATCATGACATTGGCCTCTATGACACGTGTTACCGATATGCCGATAAGATCACTGTTAAAAAGCGTGCTACCTTCAAACGAAACCAGATTGCCATCAAAAGTCATCTTAACTGAAATTAATCACGATTGAGTCTTCGAGACATTGAAGCCTACAATGTTTTGCTTTCCCTATTCGCTAATATTTTCTAAGTGGAAGCTTTCCTATGTTACCTGTTTTGACTCATCTGGCTGTCCGATGGTGACTCATTGAATGCACAACCATCATGTTATGTTATAAGTCCGACCTCATTTGTGTTTTTCTTCGTTTTACTTATACTTCCTCAGATTTTAATACGTTTTTGATATTATATGCTGATATATAATAATATTTATTTTCCCGAATTTCAAAAATAGTCGGATTGCAGTATAGCCAACAGAATAGCCAACCTCGTGGTACGGAAGTGAAGCTTGGACATGGCAGTGAAGGAATGAAAGTAGAATTGATTAAAATAAAATTCTCAGAGAGCCCCAGCTTCTCACTCTATATAAGTCGCAGGTGCGTCCAACAATTGAGTTTGGTAGTCACCTTTGGTCCGGAGCTCCCAAGTATCTAAAGAATCTCCTCGACTCTGTGCAGAGGCGTACGGTTCATTTAATAAATAATCCAGCACTTACTGCTGTTCTTCTACCGTTAGAACACAGAAAAAATGTCGGGATGTTCTGCTTGTTTTACCGATATTTTCGTGGAAGATGCTCTCGGGAGCTGACATCACTGATTCCTAGAGCTGCTGTGTTTGGTAGAGCTATGCGTTTTGAGAACTCCCTTCACCACTTCACAGTTGATATTGAGTGCATGAGAATTAGTAGATTCTTTAAGTCCTTCTTGTGTGAGACGGCCCGGTTATTGAATGACCTTCCGTCGTCTGCGTTTCCTCCTACCTATGGGCCTAACATGGATCTCTTCAAGTGCCACGTTAATTCTACCCTTTTCTTAAGTCTTCCTAATCCCACATAGTATCCTGTGGTGTTATAGGCCTGCTTCTATGTGGGAATACTTAAAGAAAATAACACTGTTGAAATGGGAATGTGTGATAAAACAATATATCACAGTGAGGAATACAAATATAAGGAAAGAATATGGAGCGGGTGTGAATGTATTGTCGAAATTATGAAAAATTCCATGAGATGGTTTGGACGTGATGAACCGAATGTATGCTGAGAGATTAGTACCGAAAATTTACGATGCGATTGTTGAAGGTATGCGACAGAGGGGCCAGAAGAAAATCATAGCATAATCAGATCAACCAAATTATAATCGATGGCTCTATTCGTAGTCGCAACAATCGCAGAGTATGCATAAGGAGATGTATGAACGTGAATGAGGCAAAAATATGTATGTCAGGATAGAGTGGCGCTCGATTCTCTCTGCCTACCCCTTTGGAAGCGGCGTGGTGCTATATTGCATTAATTCATCAGTACGCTCGGCTGTAGTTATCGATATGCAGAAGAGAGTCTTTATCGAAACGTTAATATCAATCGAAATATTAAGTACAGCCACTAATTTCATTAGACTTCACATAATTGTGCAAATATACTACTTCATCTGCTGTATACATTTACTTACCATTCCATTAAATTGTTTATATGTAGAACTCAAAACGTATTTGCACAAAATAAGTGATAACACACCAAAAAATATTACGTGCGGCATAGTTCCAGTTGAATAATTTCTATAAATTAACATTTCTAACAATGTACACAATCTGACATTTAAGAACCTTGTTAAATAGAACAGTTTTTATTTATTTCGAAGTTCAAATAAATTTAAATCAACCACGTATTGTTAGTCTATATAGATATGTAGGTACCGCAGGTCGGTAGATGCTTAAGTTAATCATTTCATTTGATCACCTTTATAGAATAATATGAGTCTTCTGAGTTGCGACTATCTGGAACTCAAAATACGGGAAAGGATGGTTAAATACTATATCTGGTTCATTTTGCTGTGCAGTATGGAAATTGGACTATTAATGAATGTTGAACCGACTCAAGGCCTGCGAAATAATCAAAGGACGATTTTCTGTTTCGGTGTAACTAAAAAAAATGTTAAATAGTATTTTTTTTGTTCTCAGGCAAAGAATGCATACACCCGTGATCAATGGTATCATTCAATCCAATGGAAGGTAAAAATATCTAAATTAATTTAATTAAATTAAATTGATTATTATCGTTCAATATGAAACAAGTAATGTTAATTTTCGTTTTCAGAGAAATCTGTACAAATTTCGGAGCATTCTTCTACAGAGCACCCGAAGAGAGGTCGTTCTGAAGGAGTTGAAGGTAAGGAGGATCGTAGGATGTATTAAAGGTTGTTTTTTTCCGTTAAGTTAGCATCTTCAATGCCAGATGTCTCTTTAGAAATTTTCATGACTGATTCTTATTGCACAATGACTCTTTTGCAATAATTTGTGGTATTATAATGGTTTTAGTTGTACATTACATTGAGATTGGATTACACCGAGATTGTTGACACCCACCACATATCCATACAATTGTATAAATGAGCACACAGTATTTAATATAATTGTATAAATATGCACACAATTGTATGCAACAGATACAAAGTATAATTGTCAAATTTAGCTCAGATCAGATCGAATGTAGCTCACCCATACCAGACATTGGATAACTCTCTAATATAAAAGAAGAAGATAACATAATACATGCTTATCTTTAAGCTATACAACAAGTGTATTTGTCCGAGCACACATCTGTATATGACACAGTATGTGTTTAAAACATTTGATTTTTATTCTTTAGGAAATACAAACAAATGCATATGTATGAAACTATTATATACATATGTATGAATGGCTTTACATACATACATACAGGTATGATGCATTTACACAGGTTTCTTTTTGTTCTTTGTTTATACTACATTTGAGATATTACAACACCACCATCCATCTTATATGTAACAATTGGTACTGTTGCACATTCAAATGCTGTATCACAGTAGGGGGAAAGAAATCTTGGTTCAGTTCTGGTCACAATGGTAGATTCGCTTCACATGGAGTACTTTGATTGTATTGCTCCTGGACGATATTTTTTTGTTGGGAATATTAATTTTTCAAGTATATTTTATCAAGTGTTTAAAATTTGCATCGAATAACACATTTTTAAAATTTGTTCCGAGGATGTGAACCAGGACCTCTGATGTTTCTCTTCGGTGTCCTACTCATTACACTACATAAGCCAACATTCATTTCATGCAACATTTAACAAATTTATGAATTTACTACTCTGTCAAGAAAGTACCGGGAAAAGATCAATAATACACAAAATTTTTGTTATTCATCCAAATTTATTTTAT
>JAPMAF010001576.1:0-10800 GCA_026537445.1 Silvatares holzenthali
TATGTATATGTATATATGCAAGCATTGTCGCTTCATAAATTATTCATATCTTCTTCTTTTTCTTTGCCTAACACCATTTACTTGGGGTTGGCTCTCTGAGTTCTTAGGCGCCAAAGCCATTAAATAACATAATGACCAATGGGATACGTGCACCAATCTACGTACAAGTAGCTTAGCTCATACATTATGTATTTTCTATTTCTACTTTACAAGCATACATTACAGTGTAATGTAGAAATAATACAAGAGATTGATATACTTTACTTTCAATCATCTGAATTTCTATTTAAAAAAGGAAAAAATAAATAACTTTGTAAAAAATAATATCTTCAAAACGCCTGAAGGACGATTATACTAGCATAAAATTGTTAAAATTCCCTTTTAAATTATTTTCATCGAAATAAGATTTAATACAATACATTCGTATATCGTGTTTGTATTGAACGCAGAGGCGTGGGTTGCCGTAATAGCGTTTCGCGAGATAGGTATCTAAAATTAAAGGAGAGGGCACGAAAGATGTCGAGTCTAGCAAAGATTTCTACCAACTGGGTGTGGCAAAATTGGGTACGGCCAAACTCTTGGGGTAGAAATCGACCGAATCTGGGATAGCGAGAAGCGAGAGAACACCAAGATGTAACGAGAGAGTTCGAGACAGCGAAATCTCGCCGCGCTTGCGAAAGAGCAATATACCGACGCACTCTTCAAAATGCGAAGGGCAAACATAAAAAATACTTTCTACTCCGCAGACTGCTATTGTTCCGTTAACGAGAATTTTTCACACTATTTATGATTACTTGGGCCAATTTTAAAAATTCAACTGTAAGTGATGATAAAATTGAAAATTATCCTGTTCTTGGAATGGTTTTGTTTACTCGCGCGGAAAAGTATTCTCAAGGCTGAAAAATAAGTAGTGAATTTTTCAGATAGAAAAAAATATTTTCAGAAGAAATGTCTGAAGGTATAATATCTAGATAGCGGGCACCTTAAAATCTCAGAAATACATTTTTCGCTCCCGAAACGTGACACGCCTGCTAAATTACCTTCTGTGAAACTCTTTCAATATACGCGCTTGAAACATGACGTGTACCTTCATAAAAAAATAACTTAAAAAATATTTATTTATATTGCAATATTAATCGGAATACGAAATAATTAAAAATAGTAAAATAAGAATATTTTGTTCTATCTTAAAATATAAATTTATTTTCAAAACGGTCTAGACCCAAAATAAAGTCTCCAAGGTTCAATGAAAGTACTCTAATCGAATTGATTATACAGCAAATTTAAAATAATAATAATAAATAGATGCTAATAAATATACGTATTTGTGCTTATTGGCATGTTTAGTTTTTACTATTATTAGAGTATAAGCTATACAATAATATTAACTTTTCCATTGCATTTAAATATGTTTTGAGAGGCTTAATTATGAAATGGTATAAAACAGTTATGTTGGTAAATTTGTTTGGTCAATTCCAATGAAACTTTTAGTTGCATTTTCGACACGCTTGAATAACCTCTGAGAATAATGCCGTGTGTGGGAGGTACAGAGCTCATGAGTACGAGGTGTAGGAGAGTAATAGTTGTAGGTAGGAACAACTAAATAAGATTTACCCTGAAGATATTATTAGCGGGAACAGTGATAAACACAACCCGGAGCGAGGGAAATACACGTCGCACTATGTAAACACGTGTACAATGTTTTGACTTCCGAAACGAACAACGTAGTAACTCTTTGCATTGTTATACATTTCAATGTGCTAATGAGGAAAAAATACTTAAGTTATGATTGATTGATTTCACATT
This sequence comes from Silvatares holzenthali, assembly GCA_026537445.1. NCBI lineage: Eukaryota > Metazoa > Arthropoda > Insecta > Trichoptera > Pisuliidae > Silvatares > Silvatares holzenthali. The sequence goes on from JAPMAF010001576.1 coordinate 1,807, forward strand.
TCAGTCTGTCAGCCTCAGTGTTGGGTAAAAACTAATTAAATTTAAAATAAAAGATTACAAGTACCTACAGTAAACCGCATACCACATCGTTCGAAAGCATATATATATATAAAAATATAGATTACAATTTACACTTTACTCTTACTATACCGATGTTTTCAAACGATGTGGTATTCGGTTTACAGCATGTACTTGAAATCTGAACTCTTTGTATTTAGTTATTTAATCAAATTTTGCTCCTCATTGGTCAGCCATTACTGCTACAGCACGCTTACTATGCAATGAAAATAAATTATATTGCATTATGCCTACCTACGAGATTTTCGTTGATTTGCATGAACAGTAAGAATTCAGTATCTTTTTTTTTTCTCCAAGGCGCTAACTCGTCAGCCTCGTTAAGGCACTAGACTTAAGCGTTGGAGAACACTGGAGGTCGCTGGTTCGAATCTCGCCGGAATGAAAAAAAATTAAAAATGCATTAATCGATTCAGATTTTGAAAATATATCTAAAAATAAAACAGCAAAAAATGCATTAAAAATGTATATTTACTCTGCACTGAAAAAATAGTGATAGATCATGTGTCGTCCTGGAGCAATACCACCGTTCAGTATTGAAAGTCACGAGAAATGGATTTATCCATGTTTCGTGACTAGAACTGAATAACCAGGTTTTCATGTTCAATTGCACTGAATATTACAGACCCAGACAGATGGTGGTGTCGTGGTATCTCATTAAAAATGCCTGAATCTCGACGGTTTCTGAAACGCATTGCTTCATATGCTCATTTGGAGAATCCAATATACCTTTGATGATATTTAATACCAATCAGCAACTCTAAAATAAATACCCTGTGTATGTTTTTGTGCCAATGTTAACTGTTATAGTATGTTTTTCAATTGTTAACTTTTTGTGTTGATTTAAGCACCGTTTAGTGACAATATAAACGTTTATTATTACAACGTTTTCTTCTGCTGGTGGTTTTTGTTATTCAGTTTAATTTATTTAACGATTTTAAAAGCGTTATTTATTAACTAAAAAGTGAATGTGTATTGAATAATTACAGTATTAGTATTCTTACTTAACCGTCTTATTTTATGTCTATTTTTTGCATTCGTTCTTCCAGTTACATACTGTAGTACCTCTCTACATTGTGTATTTCTTCCCCGGGATTCAAGATCCCGGAATCTGCAAGTATTGAATAAATTATTTTTATGCTAAACGAATAAAACTTCATTTACAGCATTTTTTGTGGCGAGCTAAGAGCAATGGAAGTAGGTTTGGGAAATATAATATAGTAGGTGATATGTGCGGGACAAATGTTCTAGTATTTCGGTAGGACCATGCGCTTTCACTTTCGGGAATTTTCTTACTCTGCCTTACAAGCTGGAATATTGTTTGTAAATATGAAAGCTCGGAACAATATGTTTACTGACACCTACGCACTGTACAATAACACAGAATAGCATTTTTATGTAGCTTTTATATGCGAGCTTGGAAGTCTGTATTTGATTTTGTCCTATACAACTACGTACGGCGATAAGTTTGTGCAGGGAGCGCAAAGTCAAGTCCTTTCGTATAAAATGGGAAACTTCTTTGAAAGTTAACGATTTTCCCCTTCTTTGTCATACATCATCCTCTCGCTCTTTCTATATTTTCCACTATTATTGTTATTATTATGTTTTATATTTTTTTTATCTATTTATTAGTGTTGTCCTACTTTTATGGGCGTAAAGTTGATATCTCTTCCCTTTGTACTCTTCTTATCCGTTCATCTCCTTGCATTTGAATGTGTTATTGGTTTGTTCGCATTTCTCAAATTGTTATAAGTTTGTAATATTTTGTGTATTATTTTAAGATCTCAATAAAGCGTGTGAGGAAGACGGGATAGAGAAAGAGAGAGAGATTTAATATGATATATTAAAAGATAGTAAGTTAGAAATCGACATCAGTGACCATCAATCTATGCAACGATTTTGGGTATGCGGTGGTACTCTCTCTCACTCTCTCTCTCTCTCTCCCTTTTCTCTTTCACTTCGTCTATTTGGAGTCGGCTCTCCGAGTTCCTAAGCGCCAAAGCCACCTGCCCTGGTCTCCTGATCAATATTATCCTCATTAAAATCTTTTCTACAATCTCAGCATCCAGTCGATTAACATGCCTAAACCAACTTAACAAAATTTTAAATTTTGTCTATAATGTTCACATTTGCTCGATATCCTTTCATTATACCTGTATTCTTTATTCAGTCATATATTGTTTTACGCTATATTTTTTAAGAAATCTCATTTCAGCAGCATTTATTTTACTTTTGTTCTTTATCTGGCAGGTTCACGCTGCACTTCTATGTATTAACGTTGACACTAATACTCCGTTATCCACTGCCCCTAAGGCACTCTTGGATATTTTTTTGTTTGATATAACAGCGTTTAGTGTTCACTGTGTTGCTTACTTTTATACACCTTTCGATATCGCTTTCACGTTTTCTATCCCTTGTGAACATAGTTACCAGATATACAAAAATTTCGACTTGCTCCAATTCCTCCCACTCAACCATTTTACACTCATTTATACACGATAAGATTATTAAAGCTAATGAATTTCGACTGGACACACATTTAGAACCCAGTTTTGTTTGGCAGGTAGTATCTGATGGAAAATTACGTTAATGCATAATTATTATAATATTTTACCTTGCAATTCATTTTGCGTGGGTAATTAAACTTAACTCTTCCATGCCGATTCTCGATTTGATTATAAGGTAACAACCGGTTTAAAAAACGTTAAATGTTAAAACATAATTTTATTTATTCTTAAATTTACATACTGCCTTCCATCCTACACTAACGTGTACTTTAAATATGTTATTTTATACGATTTAATTTTAATTTTATGTAAACTTAATTATGCTACATATTTACGATAAAGCAAGAGTGTGCAAAAACACAAGGTATTTATTTACTTTAATTCTTCATTGGTTTATTTGTTTTAATTTTACTTTAAAGAAATGTGTAACTAGAATGGAGTTACCTAACAATTTAATAGAGATATATACATTAATCATGATTAAATTTTATCACATTTTCGTCATCATATTTGCTATGCATAATATTCGTATAGGTATGAATAGTTCCGTTTACGACTATTAGTGACATGTTACTAATGCTATATAGGTAAAAGCTTACCCATAATGGATGAATAGATTATCATACCTAACCTTTAGATATTATTACTAGAATCAGTTCCACAGCCATGGAAAGTAACGCCAGTTATGTATACATATCTTACACTCTATTGGTTTCATCAGAGTTAGAGCGGCAGCCCTGGGTGGGCCTTACTGGACACGTAATTTTTTTGTACTCTCACACAGTTAGTAAGCTTAGAGAATTTGTAAGTTCACGCAACAATTTCTTGGATATTTAAATTTATTACACGTTTTTATAGGGTTGAATATAATGAATGGTAGAAATTGATTAAACAAAGACACACTATTCATATACTAAATAAAGAGAAATTTAAAGTAAATAAATAATCTGTAGGTTTCAAGATTATGCTGACAGAAATTGTTGAAAACTACTAAACATATTTTATTCAAAATGAATAATCTATTTTTAGAAATTTAATAATACATTTGTTATTGCACGCATATATCTTGGTGAATATAATAGATTACATATAAAAAGAAAGTCTTCACCTTAAAACTGACTATATTAAGACATCCCTAGAAATTTTATCATTAACCTTTCAATGACATTTGCAGATATTACACTATTAAAGAAACTATAAGTAAATTTGGATTTTTTTAATAAGTATAACAAAACTGGTTAAAATTGCGGTGATTTCATTTAAATTTAATCAAATTAGAAGCAATTGAATTGCCTCATTATGCGCAAAATTCTAAATGCTGTAGTACTGCTTCAGTATCAAGAAAATGTAATTTTTTCTCAAAAAATATTCATTATGAAAAATCGACTTTTTGCGCAAAAACATGTTTTATCTGTCATATCAACCGCTGTAAGACTGCATATAAATGAGAAATTAAAGCATTAAGTAATTCAAGACTGTATTTCAACCATTTTTCAAACTTGACATTATGTAAATGAACGTGCCCCCTCCTTCTAGCATTCTCCCAATATCCTTCTCGTGCGAATCTCCATCTCGGCATGTCTTCTGGATACTATAATATATAGAGTAGCAAATTGCTATTCTGAACAGGTCTCAGTAATAGGCCTTGCGAAACACATGGTGTCTAGAATTTATATTGCACATTTGAAGAGTTTCCAAAAATCCTCATCAGGAGGCATGTGAGAAATTTTTGGTAAAATATATTTTAAAAATTATATAACTTTCACGCACGAAGGACCGTTTACAGCAATCTTGAAACATTCTAAGATGCTACTGATAATGAAATATTAGAATGAATAGAGCATAATGAGTGAACGTACATATATAGTTCCCAGACATTATCCAGTCGTAAGGATTCTTTACTCCATAGTTTCTACGATTATGGAGAATCGTTCTATTTCCTAAACAAGGCGAAACTATTTCTATACATTTAATTATCCGATGTCTTATAATATGAAACAATTATTTGCTTAAGCAGCGCCTTTGAGGTGATTTTCTAACGAAAATGGCGCTATATTAATTATCCATGTATAATAATAACAATAATGCCTTGTTTCTATGTAGTCAATAATATATTTTTTCTTCGGTAATTTTCGTTTTTAATAAAATTCCTTTTTGGTTTCGCTTCGTCGCAACCACACATAAATATTTAATATAGTTCTACATGTTTTGGTCACTCATTATGAATGATATTATTTTTGGTCTTATGCAGATTTAAAACTATATATATAATTTGTGTATGGTATTCCCTTAAAACCTTTTACCATTTATGGCCACTTTCTTTATTATACTAGTATCCATCTTTGATATTTGTACAGGAAGATAAACGAAAGGAAAGGAATAAAATGGCCACGCATTATTTCCATTTAAATAAATTTTTTCAAATATACGAAATTGGTAAATAAATAAAACTAAAATTTCATTCCTATATTTTTTTTGTGTGCATCAAAAATGCAATTATTTTCCTAAATTTGTCTGAGGGAATGATTAAAAATCGAGCGCCCCTTAATGAACTGCCTTTATTGTAGATCAGTCGTGTTTAATTGGAAAGCATCCTCTACTGCAAGAGGCTGCCACTACGTGTTCACGAAGTGGTGCCTCCCCATTGAAACGCCGCTTGTAAAGGTTTTTCTGCCGAGCCAGAGGGGGGCAGATACTCAAGTCTGGTTTAATTAGAAAACTTGAAACCGGTCTTGTATGGTGTACGCCTGTATTCACTGCGGTGTACACCGGCCGGCCCGTGGTATCCTCTGGCGTGAGTACACGCCAGCCTGGCAGGCCTTAATGGAATATATAATTTTGATCCCCACTGATTTACGCCGTCTGATCGAGGAGATACCTATGTAACATTAATTAGGAAGCTGCGCAACTCCCATAAAGCGGCCATTTTGGATATTTTTGTGTTAATGCAATTCGATACTTTGGCTCTTTTTTTATTCTAGCAGGTAACATAAATTGTGAGCTTAGACGCTTACGTACCTCGGTCCGAAAAACAGTTTGAATTCATGAATAAGAAAACACTGAAAATATACACTTCCTATACTTTGGCAATCTAAATGTACCTCTGTACGATCATCGTTTTTGGAGTTTGACAATGCCGTTTCTGCGATAGTAAAAATAAACTTCTGAATAATGGAATTAATTTGATGATCATGTTGCCCATGACGATTTAAAAAGTAATATATCTTTTATCGCTCTGGAGCAATACCACCGTTCAATATGGTAAGCCACGTGAAATGGATTTATCAATGTTTCGTGACTAGAACTGAATTAACAGGTTTTCAATCTTTATTCCGACTGCTACGCATCATTTACTTGTGCCATTACACTGAATATTACAAATCCAGATGGATGGTAGTGGCGTGGTGTCTCATGTGTAGTATCAGATAAAAATATGGAAAACATAGTTCTTTAATTACATATTAATTTTGTAAAAATTTGTTATATCTGTCCTACCACACGCTCGCACTGCATATGGAAGTATATAAAGTTTTTGTTTCCTTTTAAAATAATTTTGTAAAATGAGAGAGTAGCTCGAAAGAAGCTCACAACATTATGGCTCTGCGCCTAAGGTGCTGAAAGAAGCAACCGGTAAGCGCTGCATAAATATGTACTCACGAATAACGAAATAATTATCAGGGAAAGGCTGACATCATCTTTGAAAGACAAAGCTAACTATAGATAATGTCACCAAATAGTTAACTGGATCTTGAGAATGCCAAATATTTATTCCAAGAGGCAAAAAATTAATATGCCCAATAAGCGATTTGTTATAATATCTATTTTATAAACTTTACGAATTTAGGCTATTATATTTCTTCCGGACCCAGTATTTTTAAGTCATTATTGCTCGGCCTCGTGGTCGAGTGGTTAAAGGCACTTGACTAAAGCGTTGGAGAAACGCTGGAGGTCACGGGTTCGAGTCCCGCCGGAGTGAAAATAAAATATGTAGGTATATAAAAGTGCATTTTTCTATTCAGTATATGTGTAAACGTATTTTAAATATATGTGTAAACATATATAAAAGAATCAAAACAGGAAACAAAATGCATTTAAAAATATATATTCACTCTGGACTGGAAAAAAGTAGTAGATTTTGTATCGTCCTGGAGCAATACTACCGTTCAGTATTGTAAGCCATGTGAAATGAATTTATACATGTTTCGTGACTAGAACTGAATAACTAGGTTTTCAATCTCTCTTCCGACTGCTACACAGTATTTACATGTGCAATTGAACAGTATGTTACAGATCCAGACGGATCGTGGTGTCATGGTGTCTCATGTGTAGCATAAGTTAAATTAATGCTATATTACTACTCAGCGTTCAACCATGCAACGTATTAGAATAAAATACAATTTACAAAATATTTTTACAGTTGCGTTTCAGATCGAATCGATTGGAATATCAGATGTGGGCTCTAAAGTGTCTTCCAATTTATAAAATCTTTCATCGGTCAAGTGCACAATAAACATGGGATACAATCTGTTCAGAATTTCCCATACGAAATGAGGACGGCACCCTATAGATGCTTAATATTAGCTCATTGCCCTCATCACACTTAGTACATTCCTGACTAAAGATCAGCCATTACATTTTTTTTCTTACTAACTCTCGAGTTTAAAACTTTAATACAAGGTTTTTTTACTATTATACAATTTTGGATCCTGAGTATCCTTTAAGATAATGTATAGTCAATTTGGTCGTAGGTTTAACGCCCCTTTGCATCACAGTAAAGTTTGTATTTGATTTTAAGTCTGTTTAAATGCTATTTATTTATATAGCACCATTTACTTAAATTACACCATCTCATGGGTGTATCTTTGACTCTTGAAGATTTCGACTAGGTTGCCTGTTTGTTTAATTGATGGCTGCAGTTGGTTCCACGTCAACTTTAAACTACTTTGTTCAATAACTCTATTTTCAGTCTCCGACGAGGCAGATCTCAGTGTACGTCTCCTTTACCGTTGGTATTTTTTTGTACAGTTTTTGCAAATATATTAGAGAGCCACTTCATGGAGTGCCTATCGAGTAATTATGAAACATTTTTATGACATCAAATCCTTTAGGAGAGAGATAATATGATAGAACTTGAAGTTAAGCAGCCTAACTAAATTACATATGGATGTTTCTTAGGTATTTCGGAGATTAAACTGTTGCAGTAATCTGGACTAGATACGATTGCGAGAGTTTAGAGATTAATGAGAGACTTAGCGCCATCGCCTAAGAGGGACAGTTAAATAGAATTAAACTCTCTGATAAATAATAGAAACCTTAGCATACTGCGATTGAGATTTGGATGTCAAAGGATCAATTTATTGGATTGGTATACAGACATAGAGCGAATCCTAGTTATACATTTCCAACACTTCACGAAAATACTCAAAGAAATGTGCTAAATTTGATATGACAATTATATTAATGATGCGGAAGCTTATATAGCGTTTTTTTAATAAACCAGCACAATGTTACATTTTTGGAAGTGACGCAAACGTAGAATACATTGTTTAGTTAAACATATAATTCTGAATTAAGATTGTGGTTTTATTTCAAACAAATTTATTTAAGAATTTAAACACGTTATTTCCAATACATCAGTTCAGTGTTTTACCCATAATATTGTAGAGGCCGACTTAGATAAATTTATCATCTTGAGAAACCATCAAGAATTATGTGGAATTTTTAGAACTTCATTATTTTGTTTAAATTGAAAAACGGTTGGTGTATTTGAAAGTTAACAAAATAAAAATATAATATTGAAGTGTAAAAATGTAGTTGTACATTGAATTATAATAATGAATATATACATTGTAATTCCTTTGCTTGTGTTTCTAAAACATCTCGCAAAGAGATGATCGATGCAACCGTATATGCTCGTATTATCGAGTAGGGTTATAACCAGAGGATAAAGTTATGTTGGTTTATTTCTTGTGGCATAATAGACAGTTCGGTTTCTATACAATGTATTGAATGAGAATATAATTTAACCTTTTCTATATCATCTACAAAACATTCTCCAGAATATTATCTCGTTGCTGGGCGCTGAGTCATGCTTCATATTGAAGAATCTTTGACAATGTTCGTCGAATTTCTCATACTCGTATCTCGAATTTCTCCCTTTGTACTTATTCAACACACGTTTGCAAAATCAAACTGCACGGGATGTAAAACAATAAAGTATACAACATAGTACGTAACTGTGTCTAGGATAATAAACAGCCATAAGCAAAATGATTTTCATTCTTCTATTGGGAATATATATTATTATTATTATTATTATATCATCACGCCGTTTTCCCGAAGGGGTAGGCAGAGAGGATCGAGCGTCAGACCATTCTATCCTGACATACATCCCTTGCTTCTTCCACATTCA
>JAPMAF010001577.1:0-10799 GCA_026537445.1 Silvatares holzenthali
GCATGTATGAGAAGATGCATGAGCGTGGAGGAAGCAAGGATTGTATGTCAGGATAGAGACAAGTGGCGCTCCATTCTTTCTGCCTACCCCTATCGGGAAGTGGCGTGATGTTATGTTGTTATGATGTATGTATGTATGTAAATTACTTTTTACTTTTAAATTGATTTTTGTATTTCCCATTGATATTTTTCCCCTGTTTTTATTTAACTTTCGTGAAAAACTCATTGCATATCCATATTAGCAGAGTTTTTAATGCGATTTAAAGTGACGTGATTTATTTCTTATGGGATGAATGCGCATAATAAATTTGTACCGATTTCATCAAGTAGGACGTATTGCTAATGAGTCATAGTGTGTAAATCTACAATGCCCTGAATGTATGTATGGAGCCTATAGGGCGTAATACTCGCAAAGACGCTTCCTTCCATCATTGATCTCAATTATTAGAGCGTCGTTCTTTCTTCGCTGTCTCATTCAATCGAGAAAAAACGGGTCGGCTTGGCGGCGCTTGAACAAGTTTTAATATTGCAAGTTTTTTAGACGGTATTTAAATGTATTCCAAAATACGTATTTTTATTTTCGAAACGTAAACAGCAGATAATAATAAACTCGTACCTATTGGTAAAGACACTTGGCCTCGTGATCGAGTGGTTAAGATACTAAACTAAAGCATTGGAGGAGCGCTTGAGATCGCGGGTTCAAATCCCGCCGGAGAAAAATAAAATAATTTAAAAATTAATAATTAATAATAATATTTTCAAAAAAAAACAAGAGACCAAAAAAACGTATATTCTCTCTGGACTGGAATAGAGTGGTTGATAGTGAATCGCCCTGGAGCAATACCACCGTTCAGTATTGTAAGTCATGTGAAATGGATTTATCTATGTTTATTTATCGTGCAGCGACTGCAACCTAAGTCACTAGCTTTAACTGGAGACTCTTAACATTACCTTTGTTGAGAATTTGGGAACATTCCTATTAAGTTCTTTTAGGCCTTCCTAGTAATGCCATCTTTATCTCAAGTGCTAAACTTTCATTCTGTTTATGATTGTTACTTTTAATTGGCACATTTTCTAACATTTTCATTTACTGTCCCATCGTACAGGGTTTTTTTTAGGAAATTAGGCTTAACAGTTTCATCTTTCTTGCATTTATTTTACTTTCGTACATCTATTAAGTCCACGTTTTGCGTATTGTAATATGTATATGACAAGGTGCGTATTGTAATATGTATATGACAAGGTGCATGTATTGTAATATGTATATGACAAGGTGCATGAATGTAGAGGAAGTAAGAAATATATGTCAGAACAAAGACTCCATGCTCTATTATGGAGGCAAATAGTTGTCTCCCCCGTTTTGTTGTTTTTTAAATATATTTTATTACATATGAGACAACATATGTGGGAAAGAAATCCAGGTTATTGAGTTCTAGTCAATAAATATGGTTATATCATTTCACGTGGTGTACAATACTGAAACATAGTATTGCTCTTGGGTGATACAGGATCCACTATTATTTTTAATTTTTGTGTGAACATTTTTATCTCCTTGAATTTAAATATATATTTCATTCATATTCGTATATATCTAAATCCTAAAATGCATTTTATTTTATTCAAACCCCACAACCTATCAGGCCAAGTGGCCAAAACCCCACAACCTATCCTACCCACTAGACCACGAGACCATAAAAACCAAGACGGTGACATATCATACGACAATGGTGCTTGGTTGAACACAATCGCTGGCTACCATAAAAAAGTAATAAAGTATCAAATGTGTTATCCGAGATCCAAGAGTTCAAAATGGAATAAAGATTTGTAAAGAAACGTGTATAACTATTTTCTGGAATAAAGAAGCTGCTAAAATTCAAGCCACGCAAATCCTTTATTTTTTCTTAACATATTTCTAATATTAAAAAAAAATTTATAACATTTCTATTTTTCCTTATTTTTTCGAGATTTCTTCGAGAAGTGCTCTCTAAGTTAATTCATAAAGGTTATAAAAGAATGTTGCGGTGAACACATCTAGCTACTGCACTATTATTTCCATATAACCTTTATGAATCTATTCAGAAAACACTGCTCTTAGATATTTTTAGAGTGCAGTCTATTAAAGTAGCGTATATAGCGTAGCGAGTAGTGTTTATTAAAAATTGAATCAAATGAAACTGAGCTTATATTGGGCATAAGAAATAGGTGATATAGCATAAAGGGAATGAGGTTTTCAGAAACCAATTTGTTTCAAAATTTTCCCCATCAAAGCCCCTTAGATTTATTTAAATTTGCTTAAAAATGAAAAGGAATATAATTTATAGTTTTACAAGATCATCAGTTGGTAACACTTTGATGCTAGCGGAATTAGTTTGATTGGTTGCATCTCTTGAATAAAACATTATTTCTCATCTTTTCAATGTCTTGTTCAGGTAGTCCGATCCTAGTTGAATAAAGTATTCTAGGCACATTCCTATCATGCATATGCTTCCCTCGGGAATCATTATATCGGTCTAAACTTCGCGTGAAGACTGTGATTTATCTGAGTAAAATTGGCACGCGAAGAGGGTGATTTGAATTTGATGGCTGATTTATGCGAAATGTTCGCAGATTCCAATTAGGTAGGCGCCCGTATACTGGATTTTTCCTCCTGACTCCACCGCACTCACAAAAAGTTACAAATGTATTTGGGTGTATCTCGGAATAAATTTGATTTTGAAATAACTTTCTCGAAAAATATTACGAATCCCATTATTATAGTCAAGATTTCCTTGGAATTATATTCAGGAAGTAACCAATTGAGATATATGAATTCGCATTCCTGATCTTCATCGGTCGTTACGCGATGCGGAAAGGGAAATTATTGTACAACATTATCCAAACAGTAAAAGGGAAGTGCTCGCTGATATTTTCAAACTTTATCCTTCAGACATTTCCAAAAAGGAGTTTTGCGTATTCAATTTCAATTAACATTGAATATCCATACTCTTTTTAAAGCCACTGTATAATCGATTTTTTAAATGAAATTAAGCTTTTTTATCTTATGCTGCACATAAGACACTTCGACACCACCATCCGTCTGGGTCTGTAACATTCAGTGCAACTGCACATGTTAATACTGTGTTGCTATCCGAGGAGAAATTTAAAACCTGATAACTCAGTTCTTGTCGCAAACCACGAATAAATCCATTTTTCATGGCTTACAATACTGAATGATGGTATTGCTCCAGGGCGATACAATATCTACCACTCTTTTCCAGTTCAGAACAAATATACATTTAAAATGTGTTTGTTTGCTGTTTTGTTGTTTTTTTTTTAAACATATTTTTACATTTGAATAAAAAAAATCCTTTTTACATTTTTCTTCACTGCACCGGGAATTGAGCCCTTGACCTTTGACGTTCCTTCAATGCTTTAGTTGAGTGTCATAACCACTCGACCATGAGTCTGATAAACCTACCTTTAAAGAGTTTTTATTTCTAAGTGGTCTAAACATACTATGTTTTGAGAAAAATGGAAAAAATGCACATGTCTTGTTTAACATCTTGCAAAAATTGTATATTTTAACTTACCATATGCACCGAAATATTTGTAATAAATTGGTTTCATTTAACAACTAATATAAACGTTAAATCAAATGAGTACCTATTGTATTCCGCAAACATATCAGTGTATTAATTAATTAAATATGTCTACATACATGAAAAAAAATATTTAATCAATCATGTTTCTTTATTTACAGAACTATACAATTTCAAAATTATCCAAAAATGCAGCTTTGCATTGGGTCGCAGTAAAAATTAAAAAAAAGAATAATTCTTGTATGAACGGTGTCATGCGTTTTCACGAGATTTATGGAAGACGTTATAGGTCAACATTATCTTACATTCATAGATCAACAGGCGTAATAGCGCGCATAGCTTGGTAAGCAATAAAGTGAATAACTATAGTTGTGTTGGGTGACCATAAATTGACTGAAGGACTGAAGTGATTATAACCGTAAATGCTGAATAATTTGGCAGACAGAAAAGCTGAAAAGGAAAGGAATAGATGATAATAAATTGCCAAAATATTTAAAAACATACATACATACATACACTTCCATAACATCAGGTTATTTCCCGTTAGGTACTCAATCTTTGGTTCCTTCTCATTCAATATTATTATCATACACGTACGACGATTGTTGTGGCTCCTAACATTGCCTCCGTTAAGAAAATGGGAAACAGTTCCTTCCAAGATCTTCTATGCCTTACACGCACTGCTCTGCCACTAATATTTGCACTGTAGATCTATTTTACGATTCTTTCATTCGCAATTCACTCAACATGTCCAAACTATCTCGAACATCCAACTTTCATTTGGTTTTTGATTGTTATTTTTAATTTGCATTCCTCTTTGATATTTTCATTTATCATTCAGGGTCTTTTCACGCATTCTTCGTAATGATCTCATCTCCTCTGCATTTATTCTGCTCCTCCATTTGCCAAAACCATATAGTAAGTGGGTGCCAAGACTCAATTATGAATTAAAATGTAATAAAACGTGTTGTTTAATAAACAAAACTGAGTTGTCAGCAACGTTATATTTTTTCAATATTTACGTGTAGTTTCCCCCATTATAAACTACCAGAAGACTCAAGATGAATGCATTTAAAAGACTATTTTGGTTTGAAATCTCGATAGCATATCAAATACAGATAGGATAAAAACAGTACGTATTATTATATGTAACATCTTAAGTTTAAGGGTGTATATTATAAAAAATAAACTATTCAGTAAGGTTTAGTCAAACGAAAATACCACAATATTTACAGCAATTTAACATTTTTGTCATTTTTGTGATTGTAGTAACACTAAAAAACATAATTTATAGAAAATGATAAAAATAATTAGAACAAAAATATTAAAAATGCTATGATCAAATTAACTGTGATATGAAGAGACTGCAAAATATCTAGAATTCGTAAAATTGAACTTTCCAAGTAATTGGTATTTCTATTTTATTGTACGGCGTAAAGTCCTGGGCACTGACAGCTAAGGATTACAAAAGGATTTCTAATTTCAAACGATGGTTCCAGCATCGCATACTGAACAAAAAACTAATTGAACCATTAGTTTTTAATTTTTAATTTATGATATTGTAACAAAATAATAACAGTATGGTGGGAATAATATATAAATGTTTACAAACATTTCTCATATAATACTGATGATTACTCGATATTCCCCATGTAAATTGCCTTTTGGGGGAGGGTTGAATCTATATTTTCGAATACAAAGTTATAATAAAGGGGGATATATTTTGAATGTGCTATAACAAGATGTGGAAGTTGTTTCTATGGGCATGTTTGTGATAATGATGATATGCCAAAACACCACGAGTTTATGATAGTATCAAATTTAGGCATTAAAACTTGTGCTGCTTCCGTAAACAAATCTCAATCAAATCTTCATCATCTTAAACATATTCATCTTGTCTTAGAGATCAATTTAAACTTTTCACCAAACGTGACTTTTACCTGCGGTATCGCACTGTGCTTTACGTATACATATACGTACTTACGGATAGCACCACTCAATATTTTCTGAAGCCAAAATAGGCATGAAAGGTGCCATTGTACCCTTGCTTTTAAAAAAAATAAAAAATACATTTATCTCATATATTAGCGTGGCACTAACTTCTCCCCATTTTCCTGAATATTCAGATTCCTATTCATTAATTGTATTGATTAAATATAATACACGTTTTATCTTTACTTTGTATGTGCCATGACCATTTTTGGACCAGTTAACTGCTTAATAAGATAAAACAGTGGTTTTGCCTCGCACTGCATTAATTATTCCATTCAATGGACAACCTGGAAGAAAGTACTCCAATGAGATGAACTGATCAGACCAGGACCATAAAAGGTGTAATGGTTCATAAAGTCCTCTGGGAGATGAAAAACTGGAAAAAACGGCGGAGCATTTTTGGAGAGTTTTCCATTTAGTGAAGTCAATCTTAACCCAGAGGAAGTTAGCATATCTTGTTTAAAAATACTTAAAAGTATTTTGTCTAATATAAAGATACTGCCTAATGGTTTATTAAAGCCATCCTTAAAACTCAGGTATTTATAAGTAATATTCATTACATATAACATATCCTTACAAGGTACATTCCGAACGTATCCTAAGGCCGTAACCATAACATGATATTTTTATATCACGGTTACACAAGATTGAGCAATTTAAGTAATGGGAGATGTGGGGAAAATATAATTAAAATACATTGATAACGTCGAGGATTTAATATACTGATATACAATAATAAAAAAATACATTACAAAAAGATACCGATAGTGTATAAAATGTCCTTTTTATATTTACATAAAAAACTATTGTAAACTATTGAGTAGTTTTGACACAATAGTTAAAAATACTTTAATGTAACTCTTTCATTTCAAAGTACAATAAAATATGGTTCCGTTCTGCAAACATTTCTGGAATTATTGTAACATACGAGTATGTATAGCGAAATGCGATTTTTGAGTTTGTTCATGAAAAGTTGTTAAAAGTTTTAACACGGAAACCAAGTTTACAGCACGGACGAATAATTTGACTACCATAAGGAGACTCGTTCCCTGCTACGTGCCGAACTTCTGCATCAATATTAAACATAACAATCTCACGGAGTTATAGAATTATAATCATATTTTAAAAACTCACATTAATGTTTTAAAATTTCACATCTTACTTTGTTGTAAGTACAAAATTGAAAATATTTTCCTCTTTGTTTTTTTTATTATCCCCTCTGTTTGTGGTAATGTCTTTGATTGCATTAGCGCCAAAAACTGTTCTGGATTTAACTAAATAGTTTCTGGAAGGATTGTACAGCTTATTGTTTTAACTCACTAATCTACTATGAATACCTTGGCAATAAGTTACCTATTGCCAAGGCAATAATATACATAGTAGATTAGTGAGCCACTGCTGATTATGATATGTTTTGCTGCTACCATCTCTTTTGCACACTCTTTGATCTTTATGATTATTTGGGGATTTTACGTTTTCTACTTCCTCAAATATTTAATTATCTATAAATAATTTAATGCACGCGAATAACATTTTTCGCTCTAACAAAAGAAACCCATGGTTTATAAAGCAAATATTTTTCTATTTCGAAATACATGAATACATAATTATGTTACTTGTATATATAATTCTATTCATCTTTTGACAATTAGGCACCAGTGGCGTGCCTTCCATAGAAGTCCAAATATATTATAATATTAGCATTAATTTGTATTATTAAGCAGGTTATCATAAATTATTGATAATAGTATATTAATGTATTAATATCTGAAAGCGATTCCAGTTCTCGGGCTTCTATGGAAAGCAAACTACTATTAGGCACTCAAATTTACTATGGCTGATCTATTTCCTGTTTGGCACTAATCAAAATTAATATTTATTATCACATCACAATCACATGTATTTACTATACAACTTGAAAACATTTCTTCAAAATTGTAGTTGTTAATCATGCGATATTGAATGAGTACATTTGGTGGTGCATTCTATATATTTTTCCATTCTCAGTAATTCTCTATCTTTTAGTCTTGCCTTATTTAATCAAATGGAGTAGTGAAAACTTGTTATACAGTACATTCTATCTACGTATATTCGTATAACCCAACAGGAGTCACCCTCACTGAGGTTAATATAGAACATGTCCCATTTTAATTAATTCATGTTTACAAGCCAACAGTCGATGGAGACAATAGTTGACGGGTATCCATAAACAAGCAACCCGAATGCCGCAAGGAAACCTTCTAAACAATAAAAGCAAAACATTTTTTTGCATGCCATAAAACAAATTATTTTAAATTTCTTAAATATTACAATTTGTACACCATTCAACGCACGAAATATTAAAAAATATTTATTATTTTTATAACATCATCTTTCCTGTTCATTTCATCATATCCAAAGAGAAACATTGTATAAGTATTTTCTTTGTAGAATCTAGAAAATATGATTGATTAAAGTAGAATTTTCTAAGATTGGACTCGAAATAAAAAATGCAAACCAGCAATTTGCACAGCTGGGCAACTCTCACCGATATAAATTGTAAAAATCTGTTAACATTTAGGTGAAAAAAATCACAACTAAAAGACATAATCAAGCCAAGAGTAAAGCTTGTTTTGGCGGTTTTTAAAAATGTTTATTAACTTTCCAAAACATAAACGTATGCATATTACAGATTTTTTTTAAAAAATCAAGCGATTAGATTGAACCGCTAACTTTTTTTGTAACTTTCGCAAGAAATACACCACCGGAGCAGGCAAATAACATCAAGACGCTATATGCAAGGAAGAAGACTTGATGCGGTTTTTGAAGGGACCTATGTTAAATGTGGAAGGAAACACAGATGACGCAAACTATAGTCGAGTAGTCTTGCACAATAATTATTCAGATAATATATTGGTTCTCATGCTCTCTTTGTCGATTGTAAAGTGGTGTCGTGCATTTGCATAACAGGTGGCTATATCAAATACGGCAATCCGAGAAATCAGCGACAACAGTTCTCGAAAGCGTTTTCCATGAAAATATCGGTAAAATAAATATATCATCTCAATTCTTCCTGTGTTCCAGCGGCTGAACATTATTAATGAAAGAATGGTTAGTAAACAAATCTCTGTACAGAAAATTGTACTTTGAATATTAGCTTACTGGATTCTTTAGACACTACCCTGTAATAGACTGCAAGAGGCGGAGAAGTCAAAAACTAAGGACAACATAGGACCCGATTACTGTTCAGGAGAGTTATTGACGAAGAACAGATTATTCTGCTAATCATCAACGTCCTTTAAGAATATGGAAGATAGAGAAAAGTTGTAGCGGGTGATCCATAGAATTCGTTAGAAACAAGAAAAGAAATTAATATTTTCGCATTCAAACGTACGTAAATTATGTTTTTAAAAGTTTTTCTTTGTTAAAGTAGAAGTAGGTTCATCGCGCTGCACGAATGCCAAATGATTAATGGTTGAAACAGGAGACCCTAGGGATGCCAACACAAAATGAATCCACTTCAGAAGATTTGTTGGGGATCAATGGATGAAAGAAGATTTTCAACTGGAGATGTGGATGAGACGAGGAGAGGTTTGTAGGTTACTGAAGACCGTGATGTTTTTAAGATTTATGATCATGAGTCATTTTCTTTGCAGTTTTCTTTCGTTTGTTAGTGCACTCGTCATTTACTATTATCTGCACTTTAGTGAAATAATTGTTGATGGCCAGTTCTTTTCAAATAAATTAATTCTTCAATCACTTCTCGACAAATTAGAAAAAAAAAAAAAAAAATGTATTTATATATATATTTCGGAAATTTACGTCAACGTATTATTTTTAAAACAACACGCAATTAAGCAAAATACTTATACAAATTCAAAGAACGCAGTATAAAATAGTATAATTTTGAACAGGATTAAATATACCTAATTACTAAAATCGTTAGAGCTAGCATAAGAATCGTAAACTTATTACAAGTATTTTAAACAAAACAAATAAGATTTGCGATAAAATGCTGTTAGCTTTTCATTATAAATTAATAAACACCATTTTATCAATATCAATGCTTCGGGGTTTCCTTATACGATTTTTTTAATGTTACCGCCCATTGCGTTACGTTGAATCACTTCGAAATATTTTGTTCGTGACAGGTAGTTTAAATAAATCAACAAAGCATTTGACACTTTTGCTAGTGAAATATTCGTATATTTTACATTTCATTAACATAAAGTAGCCCAAATGCCTCCAACATTCCTATCTTGATAAACAATATCGTAAAGCACCAAAATATTACCTAAATCCCACAATGCAATATTTTGCGACAAACCTAAAGCCTTGCCGTGTCAGTTCCGCCCAACTCGTAAATTCGATTAACATCGGACCATATTTAGTAAGGGTTTAATCGGTCTCCCTTACCCAGAAACTGCTTCATCGGCAAATTTTGTAACGCTATCTAAAATTCCATCGTGTTGTGGTCGCTATAGTAACTCTTCACCTGACGACAACGCTCTCAGTACACAACAACTTTGGACAACGTGGAATTCCTGACATTTTATCTCAAATTGATAGCAGCCGCCTTCATGACTGTATTAAAAAAGGTTTTGCAAATTCTTCATTGCAAAAAATTGTTCAATTTTTAAATACGATAATTTAATATGTGTTGATTTCTTTATTGTTTTCAACTGTTATTAAAATGGTTAAGCTGTTTTACTTTATCAAAATTATTTGTAATTAATGAAATTCTACGTTTTTGATTCATATGCTGATTATTTTTAGAATAAAAATATATTTATATGAGCAATGTGAGGCAGAAACATATACATTTTAATTAAATGGTCTTCTACACACGTCATACCTCTACTAAAATATCTTTTCAGACCGTTGGAACGTACGAAACTTTGCTACAGACATTCCTGTAAGATTGACCAAAAAAAATCAACATCACGGAAACCGAATGGAAGAGTATAGCAGTGAAAATGACATTTTGAGAAAGAGCGTAAAGAACGGTCTAATGCACTTTTAAAGACGACGGTGGATGAGTCAAGAAAAGTGAGGGCTGCATTGAAAGCAGCCCAAAAAAGTACCAACCAGACCAACAGTATACTTACAATCGAAATATGTCTGCTTTTCTCTTGTTGGACTGTAAAGTTACAAAAGAAAGTGCTAATTTATGAACAGATCTTAAATTTCTGGCCATATCTCATTATTTATGGTCATTATCATTGGTTTTAACAAGATAAAACTATATATA
>JAPMAF010001578.1:0-10798 GCA_026537445.1 Silvatares holzenthali
TCCGTTTTAAGAGAATATGAATGTACAAGATGTTTTTGGTTATTTATAATTAATTGTAAGTAGCTTAATATATTTGCACTTAATTTGTAAAGCGTTCGTTTTTCAATCACAAAACAGCGTTATATAAATCATCCAATAAATGAAAAAAAATGTAAAGCGCCTTTGGGATGATTTTTATTCACGAAACAGCGCTACATAAATCATCCAATAAATAAATAACGTATTATGTCAATTCAAGCGCCGTTGTGGTGAACTATGTCTACGAAATGGCACTATATAAATGTATATTATAAATAAATAATTAAAAATCCATGTACTCCTAGAACCTTATGTGTTTGCAGTCTAATTTTAACTTAGTCATAGAACCGGGCACTCTAACTCAGTTCATCTATCTTGATCGTAACACACTTCATTACCTCAGTTTTCTTATCTACCATGGCCTATATCTCAACGTTGGTTTTGCAGGTTGTCATTAATTTGATTTTTCTTGATGGGAACTTTTAGCTGTGGTTCTGAAAGTAACGGGAAGTTACTGTACTATCATTTGTTATAAATTATTATTTAAAAAATATATATCTGACGAGCGCATTTATAACTAATTTCTATTAGTTTTCAGTTGTAGTGTATGCATGTGATGGGATATTTTTTTAATAGTTATTAACGGGGATAACTTATATAGCGCCGTTTTCGAGAAAATTTCACTTCAAAGGCGCTGTTGAATACATATAACACGTAAATCACGAACATTGTTATGTTAAAAACAATGTAGCAGCATCATCCTTAGCAATGAACAATCACTGTATATTCTCTTTTAACATTGAATGTGTCATTTTTTTGCCACACAAATAGATTGTGTCTCTGGATAGGCAAGTTTAATAATGAATCATTTCTTATTTCCCATTCTCATCCTTCATTTTTAATAAAATATACCAGATTTTAAACCTCCCGAAATTTGTATATCTGAGTAGGATTCTTTGACCAAATAAAGAAAATAAAACATTAAAGATTGAGCGTAGAATACGGTATCGGCTAACTCAGCAATATCCTTAAAATTTTTAAGATACCCCAAGATCTTCTTACTTTGATGTATATATGATCAGTGCATATTACCATAATTGCCGGGTAAAAACATGGACCCAAGAAGGTTGTTGTGAACAAAGCAGGTAGTTGCACTGTGTGCCATGGTATAGATCTAAGGAGATATTACTGGATGATGGTGAAGACTACGATGCTGATATTAGAGAAGCAGTTGATAGAAGAAGTAGAGGCCACCCACAGATGCGGTCGATGGATGATGACTACGTGAAACAGATAGTCCTGTCCTGAAGGAGCACGAGGGAGTCTTACGAGCGGCAGCGCCGGCGCTTCGTTCGTCTCCAGCTTTTTTAACATTTAAAAATAGCAATAGTTGTTAAAGTACATAAAAAATTATTACAAAATGTGCGAAAATTTAAGCCGATAAAACTGTTATCAAAAATATAATTTTAAATATCAAAGAATTCCACTTTTTGCGAAAATAAGTAATTCACTGTTAAATAATAGTAAATGTATAAATTCAGTGACTGGTGCATGGCGGAACCTGAGTAAGCGTGCTGGCAGGGATAACGCTCATCTTACATCTCACACGTCACATCTGGCCAAGCCCAAACCGCCAAGCTGTGTCCATACAATCTTTTAGAACAATAGCCATGGGATCCGAGCAGGATTACATGCATCTGTGATGCAGATGTCTCGGATACTTCTCCAATACTTCTGTGCTCTCGAAGGATGAAATGCTCACGTCTGTCTACAAATACACGCGCATAATAATTCCATCTAAATAAAACGTATCAATAATGGGCACACATTTGGAAGACGTTGACATCAACTACACCTATAAGGAGACGGAGAATTATCCTGGATCTTCACAAGAAAACCATCAAGAATTAAATACATCATAATCATCATAACATAACATTACATTTTGTCACTATAATTTTAATATAAAATCTGCAAAAATGTCATGTAATATATTTAAGTTTAAAGCTGTACAGCGCTCTTGAGGTGATTTTTTTTTCACGAAAACAGCGCTTAATCAATTATCCATGTAATAATAAAAATATGTTTAGAAATGGACTCCCGTAACCCGGAAATAGTACGAAATAATATGGAAATCGTTGATAGCGGCCTTAATGTATGTAGTACAAGATATTTAAATCCAGTGGATGGATTTAGTTTAGAAATTGGAGTTTGGTAATAAAATAACTTTATAATGAACCAAACAAATTATTTTGCTCGCGTCCCTTAAAGATTTTAATTTCAATTAAGATTAAAATTAACAAATCCAGTTATGTACGTCGCCAAAACTGCTGATTAAAAAGTTTTTCGAACTCCTTTCATCCGATAACTTCTTTGTTTCGTTAAGAGTATTTTTTCTTTGTTACGCGACACTCGAATAACGTCAGATATATTTTAGTGACAATATTCAAAAGGTTTGCAAAGTTAATTTGAAAGGAAGTTAAGTTTTACAAATTGTTTTGATACAGAAATAAAAGCGTTTAAAACATTTTACTACTTGTAATAGTAAGTTTTTAAACAGTTGACGATTTACTAATGAATTGTAGTATATCGACGGTAATACGAGTACGTAGTATTTGAACCAGGCGATGGAGTAACTGAATATAGAATAAAAATCAAGATTGGAAAATTTTATCAAATCATATTCGTTTATTTGGAAAGTTCCATTCAATGTTGCTGTATGATCACTCTTACTTTAACAAAGTAGATCCCATGCACATCCCCTTTGCAATTACATAAAATGTATAGATCCACAACAGATATTTTGAAATCCGATTATATTAGCAGAAGATTTTCCTAAAGGCTTCATACTGAATGCTAGAATGAGTCAATGAGTCTACTCCAAAAAAATGCTAATTAGAAATTCATTAAAAGAACCATAAAAATATATTATCCAGTCTTATTTTTTTCAATAAATGGACTAAAGTTCATTCTATCGGAACTAATGCAATGATAATGAAGAACTCATTATATTGCCAAAGAATATCTTCCAAATCATATTCATGGAAAAATTAGCAGCTACTCAGATATATTTTATGTCGGGATTGTTCGATGAATCTGTACTATCTATCTCGTATAGTCTCTTTATTTTTGATTGGCCACAAACAGTTTTATTTTTGTTTGTTGTCTTCAATCATTCGTTCTGTTTACTTGTAAATTTTTCACTACGTTGCTTATAAGATCAAAAATGCTGAATGAATCACATAAGCGTATGTCATCTCAAAAAAATGTGATGTTTTAATGAATCTGGTTTAATGTTTTCTAATATTTATTTTTTAAAATTTGTTAATGTGAAAAATTCTAACTTGAAAACGTATATGAGGAGATAAATAAAATAGATATGTTGGTTATCAAGTTAACATTGTAAAATTAAAATGTTTTTTTTTTCATTCAGCCAGAGGTAGAAGCTGATTGCCATCTAATGTTTAAAGTTAAACCTATCATTGCCCTTAAGAACATTATACGATCAAATAGATCAGATATTAATATTTCTCTATGAGATTATAGATATTATTTATTTATTTAAACAGTACATATTAGCACTACAACTAGAACAAAATAATAATATGTAACAAAAACTAAAAGAATAATTACAATAAAAATAAGAGCGTAATTAATTATTACAATAACAAGCACAATAATAATAAGATAAGCAAAATAATAATAACAATAATAAAGGAAAAATAGTAATAATAATAACAAATAATTTATAGAATAATGGCAAGAACAGAATAAATAAGTCATAAAATATATAAAGGAATGATAATACGTAAACGATATAAAAATACTTCAAATTTAAAAATCAGTTAATAGACATTTTAAAATTTTAATGCAACAAATTCAGTGTTTTTAGTAGTGTAGTCCAAGATGTATGAACGTGGATATGCTAAGGAAGCATGTCAGGATAGAGTGATTGATATCCCTGTTTTAAATGTTAAAGCATAAATATTTTCCATTTTCTGTAGATTCCACACAACCAAAAGAAGACGATTCGCAAACATCCAGTGCTCAATCGCCTTCTTTGATATCATCCCCAGAACCGACGGAGGAGGTAATTCGAAGTCCATTTCTTTCTACATCCGGAAGATCAACAGCAAGCAGTCTGCCAGAGCTGTCAGTTGTAATTGACCCTAAGTGGAAGGAGACTCATCGCGAGTCTATAACAAATGTTGAGAGCATGATAAAGATTATGGAAAGACAAAGGAAATCGAGGACGATGCAAGAATGGAAAAAGAGCTTTCCACAAAAAGAAAATCAACAATTGTACAGAGGAGCTGTATTTTGTTTCTTTCCTAATGATAATGTATGCTATTGTGAGAAGTGCACCCATACGTTCGAGTCTATTTACAAGCACTGGAATGAAGATTCAAACTGTATTAGAATGGCTGATTCAGAATAACAAATTCATAAACATATACCTGTGAGGTTCTCACCTGATATATTTTCCGTATCTTTCCGAATCGTTTTTTCTGATTCTCCAGATTCTATCTATCAATGTATTCAAAGATTTTTTTAATACAGTTTGTCACGCTTCCTTGATATTTTTGTGGTTCTTTAAATGTTAAAATGTAAAATTTCTTCATTCAATAAATATGATTACTAGTAGAATCTTGACATTTAAATTTTATTGCCACCTAACGAGTAGTCTCTTTGAATGGAATTCCAAGTCCTGTTCATACAAAGTTGGACAAACGAAAGGGCTCTAAAGCAAAAGAATATAACATATTTAAGATAATGAATATAACTTGTTCATTTTAAAAATAATAAACATTGGATTCGTAGATACTTGCAAAGAATAGTATCGCAAGCCTAAGATTTTTTATTACTAAGTCGGAACAAATGAGAGGTAGAAGAGGAAGCAAAGTTAAGTGATTTTTTAAAATAATTAATTATGGTGAGGTTTAGCTATATTTGATTTTGACAAAAAAAAACAGTTGTATATACAACATATGAGAATATTTAAAAAAAAAAACAAGAAAGAAAATAAATAAAATTAAAAAAAAAATACGTTGAGATAGTTTGGGCATGTAGAGTGAATGGATGCACAAAAAAATAACGTTAAATATTTACGATGCGGATGTAGAAGGCACGACGAACAGAGCAACCAAATAAATCATGGCATGAAGAAATCATCTGAATTTCAACCGATAGCCTTGATCGCAATCGTAATAATTGAAGAGTATGCAGGAGATGTATAAACGTGGATGAGGTAAGGGATGTATAATAGGATAGAGTGGTGCCCCTATAAATAAATTCATATACATATAGTCGGCGTTGTGGTAGAGTGGTTAAGATACTTGACTAAAGCGTTGAAAGAACGCTGGAGGTCGCGGGTTTGAATCCCGTCGGAGAAAAAAAATATGTTTCTATGATTCAAATTTTAAAAATACCATCGCAAAATATGTTTTAAAAATTCAAGCTGCAAAAAATGCAATTTTATTATGTATATTCATTATGGACTGGAAAAGAGTGATTGTTTTTGTATCGCCCACCACTGTTCATTATTGTAAGTCACGTGTAATGGATTTATCCATGTTTCATGACTAGAGCTGTATAATCAGGTTTTTAATCTCTCCTCTGACTATATGTGTAATTGAATTTTACAGACCAGACGGATGGTGGTGTCGTGGTATTTCATGTGTAGTATAAAATGAAAAAAGAAATGCTTATGATAAATATATATCGAGGTGAGAATACATAAAGGATTTTTCTCTATAGAAATAACACCTATGAATATAGAACACTGCTGAAATATTCACGAGTTTAAGTTTAATAAATAAATCATGCAATATTATACTACTATACTAGTATACTCGTTGAGTCGCCCAGAGGAGAAATAAGCGCGGCATGCAAATTGACTTGCAGCCGCCCAGAATCAGATATTCGATTTATATTCTTCGGTAAAAATACTTGAATTTCTTATAGCACATAATATTATTCACCTCACATACGTACGTGCTTCCTTCAAATAAATACCTTCAGTTCATTGAAAACGGAAATACGAATATTCCCTATTTTCCAGAATCCCCCGATAAATCCACGATTTGAATAAATATTATATCTCCATAGCGCCTCAACTAGTTCTGCAATACCGGGGAAAATAATATCTGTAATTTGAGCACATGATCTCGGCAGTATTGAGCTTATTTATTCCTTTAATGATATTGGACAGAAGCTGTGTTGCTAGAACTGAATTACACTGCCCGCATTTTATCTGGAAGATACGATTTTGAGTTTTCCTATGATGTAAGTAGCTTTTTTTAATTTTATTTTATTTATTTTACAAACCAAAAGCTACAAAAACATTTTTAAAAAACACATGATTGAAGCTAATTACAGGTTCACACTGATAGAAATGAAATGACATAAAAGAAAAGAGAAGATGACGTAGGAAAAAGAAAAGATGAAAAATGTATGCATGTAAAAAATTGTACAAGATGTAAGGATAAGTTATACAAGATGTAGGCAGCCACGTATCGATAAATAGTTATTAATTGATAAACCCCTACATGTTAAAAAAATTAAGACTCAATAATCGCCTATCCGCTGCAACGCCTGTGTTGAACACGTCAAAATCGTGCTGCCCGCTCAAATTATTGAAACTGTTGCCAGCTCGCAAAAGAATGCATTCTCAGCATAGTTATTAGATACAACAGGTAAATAAAGTAATGTATTTGTTCTAAGATTCAGCCTTGGGGTTCTCAGTGACAGTTGAGACATAAGTTATACTACATATGATTTACCACGACACCACAGCCCGTCTGGGTTTGTAACATTCGGTGTGATTATACATGTATATGCTGTTTAGCAGTAGGAGCAGGAAAAGAAAACCTGATTATTCAGTTCTAGTCATAAAATATGGATAAATCCGTTCAACGTAGTGTACAATCTTGAACGGTAGTATTGCTCCAGTGCGATACAAAATCTACCACTCTTTTCCAGTCCAGGATGAATATACATTTTTTGAATGGATATTTCGATGGTTTGTTTTTTTGATGTATTTTGAAAAATACATTTTTTTTCTGAATAGTTATAAATGCATTTTTAAATTGAAACTCGTGACCTTCAGCATTTCTTTGATGCGTTATTCAAGTGTCAACCATGAGACACAAGTATGTTCAATTTAAAATAATTTACTGAATTCAAATTGATTAAAGATATATTATCAAACATGTTAGAGTAATAAATCAATACAGAAAGACATGTACATATTGTTATTTAAATTTGCGATATAAAACTAGATCTGTTATTAAATTTGGGCCAAAGTTAAGTTAGCTTCTAAGAAATAAGGCGTGGTGTTCCACAGAAATCGGAGGTTTTTCAGTAGCCATTAATTTCTCGCGCTCTAAAAATAGCAATGCGCTCAATAGTTGAATCTGGAAGTAATCTCTTGTTGGATGCTTAAATAGTTCACGCAATAAATGATCCAGCGCTCACAAATGTCCTTCAATCACTGAAGTGAAAGGTGGGAGCGATCTGCCAATGTTTACTGACGTTTTCGAAAATGTCAACGATAATTGGCATCAAATTCTGTTTGTTATAAAGTAATATCACGAAAAGTCTTTTTAGAAACCAGCAGTGCATTTTTTTTTGGCTGCTATTAAAGAGTAATTCTACATACCATATCATATTATCAATAACTAACGGACTGACTAGTTTTTTTCTGTGCTTGTCGTGATATGACTTGACAACGTTTGTGATTTCTTTTTCCTATAACTTAAATCACGCTTATCTCCTTTACACCAACCCTTGCATAACATCTTTGATCATCTATGCAAATGATTACTTAATAAAATATGTTTGGGGTTTTACTGGATTTCACACATGCCACGATATTCACATGCTTACATATTCATAGAACTTTAATTTCAGTATGTTTTATTGTATCAATATTTTAAAAGGTTACTATTCGTAAATTACTATTCATAATTAAAGGTTACATTTAAAAAAATCACTCTGGACTGTAAAAGTGTGGTATATTTGTATCGCTCTGGAATAATACAACCGTTTAGTATTGTACGCCACTTGATATGGATTAATCCATGTTTTGTGACTTGATCTGAATAACCAGATTTTCAATCTCTTCCCGACTGCTACACAGCATTGACATGTGTAATTGCACTGAATGATACAGATCCAGACGCATGGTGGTGTCGTGGTGTCTCATGTGCAGTGCAAGCTGAATAATGTTATTACTGTTCCGAAATTTTTGTACTGCACTCTTCATAAATATTATCCTCCAGCATAATACCTATTGCCATTCCTTTAGAAATCCTTTTAGAAGTTTATCTGAAATATAATAAAGACCGTGTGTCAGAACTTTCCAGATGAGTTGATATTGCAGGATATCAAGCTACTGGTCGTAAATGATGAGAATGGGTATAATTTTCAATCCTCTGGTTTTCAAACATTCTTGAAAAACCGTGCTGTGGTGAAAGTATATATTTAGTAACGATGATACGTGCCGCGGATGGTGATAAAGTTATTGTTGAAAAGATTCCTAGATAGTTGTCGTACAAATCGTATGACGAAACGACCGGGAGACAGTAGTCTCACGTAGGTGATTAAAATTTACTCTGGCATTTCGTGTCTGCCTAACCCTATATATACGTTTGTGGATGAAAACTTCTAGAATAGATTATTGTAGTAACAATGCCACGATATCTGAGGCAGTTGCACTGTCCCCAGAAACTTCCAGATGAACATCGTTTCTAGATGATGTACTTGAAAGCTTCTGGACACATACTACCTATAATAGTTTCATCTATTGCTGGTTGCGCTAGATTTCAAAGTAATACGGGTATACGGTCACAATTTTGCAGGATGTAGAATTTGAGTAGTAATTTGCTGAGAACACGTTTTAGTGCTCTATAAATGTTTGATTAGAATGCATATAATTTGAGTAAATTGCACCTTGTCGGTAATAATGACTAATAACTACGAAACGTAACATGATCGTACACCAACTTACTAGTACTTCGCGAGAGAAAAAATAACTGTTATTGCCTTTTAAATCGCCGTTGTGATGGACTACATAATGGCGCCAAAAGATATATGAATATAACTGTTTTTTTTAATTCCTTAGTGAATTTTTCGGGATTCCATTTTGCCAGTGTTGCCATCTCTAGCGCAAAGTGTTGGTAGTTGAAATAATGTAAAGCACTCCGAACATATTAGGTCGTCATATTGTAAAGAGAAATTTAGTCCTCGCTTCAGTGATGCTACGACGCTTGTTATTTCTACATTCCATACGTACCATTATATTGCTAGGAAGAGGCAATTTGGCTCAAGCATATGTACATATACGTATTTGTAAAATGAGATATCAGAGTAAAAAAGTTATGCTTGGAAAATGTTCTTTATATTGTCGTCATATTTGGTGTGAAACGTAATGTTCCACAGAAAATTTTATATCATTTCGCGGTGAGTTTAATAATATTTTTGTGGAAGATTTCACGTTGACTTTAATCTACCTAATCTATTTAGTATCTACGTTAACATAAGTGGAAAACACTTACAAGCGCTGAACCGATAAGAATAAAGTCCAGTGTTTAATTTCTTTTAAGTGTCTTCAACGGTAAATTATATGAATTTGACATTTGTTTTATTGTATCTCAAAGAATTCAAAGGTAAATTATTTGGGGTTTGTTCCAAAAGTAAGTAAAATATATACAATAAAAAGGATTTCGTTCCAGGGTAGATATATTATCCAGGAAGTTTTTCATGTTATATATGCCTCCTGAAATTCCTCAACGCGGATGTTCTTTGAAACCCTCGTCGAAGTCGTTTTGATTTTGTCCAGGATATCCAAGTAAAATCTTATCAGGGTTTTTTAAGCTTGGGAAACAAAGTCTCTTGGGGCACGAAGGGACTGTAGGGCAGTTGGAGGACCGTTGTCACACCTTTTTTTATCTTATACTACACATGAGACACCACGACACCACCATCCGTCTGAGTCTGTAACTTACTGTACAATTGCACATGTAAATGCCGTGTAGCAGTCGGAGGAGAGATTGAAAATCTGGTAATTTAATTATAGTCGTGAAACATGGATAAATCCATTACCCGTGACTTAAAATACTGAAAGGTGGTATTGCTCCAGGACGATACAAAATCTACCACTCTTTTCCAGTCCAGAGTGAATATATATTTTTGAAATGCATTTTTATTTCGCTGTTTTTGATTTTTTAAATACATTTTCGTACACATATTTAAAACCTGAATAGAAAAATGCATTTTCAAATACATATTTTTTTTCACTTCGGAGGGATTCGAACCCGCGACCTCCAGCATTACTCCAACGCTTAAGTCAAGTGCCTTTAACCACTCGACCACGAGACCGACAGACCCCTCAATCAGCTTGGTGCGAATTTCTTAAATTAAAAAATCCTTGAATAAAATGCTGATAAAGATACTTTTTGTAATCTTTAAGGTCTCGATTAACAATCGAACTCATTCGTCGAACATAATTAGTTTGTCTTAGATTTCTAGACCTTGTGGCTAACGTTAAAAAAATATATATTTTAAGATACCATTAACAAAATTATAACCATGACATCGTAATACTAGTAAAATACATTTAAGGAGATGAATAAACATGAATGATGCAAGGAATATATGTCAGGATAGAGTGGTGTGGCGCTCCTTTAGGGATCCTCTTTGTCGATCCTTTAGGGGAAGCAACGTGTTGGTGTATTGTGTATTATAAATATATACGATATAAAATAATATAAATAAAACG
>JAPMAF010001579.1:0-10797 GCA_026537445.1 Silvatares holzenthali
ATATTGTTAATAAAACTGGGAGTAGCCCGCTGTACGTCAAAAGACGTACTGCCAGCCACGAGGGCGCAGGAGCTACTTATTTATACATTTACGAGTATCGACAACATATTGGTTGTTGTTTCATCATCATCCAACCTTGTCACAACCACTCACAATAATACATATATAACATAACGCCGAGTTTCGATAGGAGTATGCAGAGAGAATGGAACGCCACCTGTCTCTATCTTCACACCTCTTGCCTCCACCTCATTCATACATGTCGACATAAATGCACGACGGTTGATGAAGCCTCTTACATTGCCATTCTGCCAAGTTTTTCTAGGTGTTCCCAGTACTGCTCTCCCACTGGATCTGTTATACTGGTCTTTCGACATGTCCAACCCCATCTCAAATATCGAATTTTCATTGTGTTCGTATTTGTTACTTTTAATTGAGAATCTTCTCTGATATTTTCATTTCTTATCCTATCATTCAAGGTCTTTCCGCGCATCCTTCTCAACGATCTCATCTCCACAGCATTTATGCTGCAACTCCAAAAGTCGAGATTGCTCTCAAATATATTCAATATTATCATACCATCATTAATTTATTTAATTAATTAGTCCGGCACGCTACGCATACATGATATTTCACATTTGCAGCCGCGTAAAAACCTTCCTGGATTATTAACTAACACTGTCTATATCATTTCCAGATCTGATGGACGGTATTCCGATTCAGCCAGTTCTGCACCGGATGCAGACTATACCAGTTAAGCAGGAGTCTGATGTCGTCAGCCTGAAGGAACGAAAAGACAAGAACAACACGCCATTTTAGGAGTTGCAAGATACAAAGAGCCAACAGTATTTGCCACAATTTAAAGACTTTAAACATTAATTTTCAATATGCAAAATGGTTTGGATACGAAGCAAATTTACAAGATTACATTACATTATTTTGGTCAATTTAACTAATTCCATCACTCTTGATCCAGATAATTTTAAAGAGGATGATCACCATAAATAGATAGTCCGATTTTTTCTATTTTATCTGTTTCAAATTAATAATAATCACAATCAAGTCAGGATTGATTTCGTGATTGAAAAGGCACCCATTTAAAATCGATCTAAATTCATCAGTTTTTAACCGAACCTTCATCAGCGTGTATAGCGTGTTACACTCGCTCAGAAGTTACGCAATTCTTTGAAATCTCAGATCACTGTACAGACCAAGGCAGAGAGCTTTTCAACACTGACGAAAGCAACAAATCCGCTGGTGGCAAAGGAATTGTGGATTCTTGGTACATGTAACGTTCTGCTCTTTCCTCAATGACGTGGCATCTTTTACAATCACAAAGTTTAAAACGTTTGAGTCCTAACTCTTAGTGATGAGTTACAGCGCCCTTGAGGTGATATTCTCACGAAAACGGCGCTATATAAATTATCCACGTTAATAATAATACACGCTCAATCTGGCGTCAATTCATTGATTCGTTATTTGCGTCGATTGATAGAAGAATACATAGCTTTAGAGAATAGCACAGAGAGAAATAGAAAACACACAGTGTGTGTGATATTGCCAAACAACTGTATGCGGAGAGAACGAGGCATAAGATAAACGGCGTGTCTGCGAACTTTACACGATGTGTAGAATTTGAGTTATGCTCGTTTTTTTGCGTAGCCAACACAAACTATTATCTTTTGCCGTCCATGATTTATAAAAGACGTACTATCCTGACAGCGTTTGGACGCAGCCTGGCGTAAGTCTAGATTGTCTAGTTACAGTATCAACTTCTCGACTGCTACATTAGTGAATTTTCACTCAATTCATGATCAAGTTCAGAGAATGAACTGACGCCAGATTAAGTCAAACCCACCTGTTACTTTTAGCATTTCAACCTGCAATAGTATTTTAGACATTCATATCGATTTGATATTCTATTAAAACTATTTTCATACCTCTTGAGCTTCTCACTTGCTGATCCTACTCCAGTCAAACAGTTCACTTTAGAATTTCATTTGTGGAATAATTAACATTGCCTACTGAAGAACATGGGTTAAAACTGAATATCAACTTGTAAAATGATACTTTCTTCTGTGACTCTACAATCCAATACGTAAGAAGCAGGCTTCTACACCGGTTTCAAGTGTACTGTTGATTTGGTGAGTTCAGCTTTGACTACTTTCTAAGCAGTTTTTGCTTTTATTGCACCTCTGCGTGCATTACTTCGTAAAAGGCGAGAAAGCTATTTTGCAAAGCACAATAGAAAGGAAAAACGAAGAATGATTATCAATGTCGAGAGTTCTAACATTACATTAAGAAGAGAGGTGACTTTGTTTTCATATTTAAATTATTATGCATGTTCAATTATTTTGCTCATTCGAAAGATTCCTAAGTAGGAAACCAGTTTCGCAACACTTGATAAATTGTAATCCTGAATCACACACACTTTTTAAAATGCAATCCTGGGATTTTGTGAACACGATTCCTGAACTATATCTTAACCTGCTGTATTCAATAGATTTATTTTCGATTATTTACATATTTTCTACTTTTTTAAAAAATTACTACATTTTTAATTATTTTTCTTTTAGGAATTGAAAGTAATCCAAATTCAAGTGATTTAACAGTCTATCGCTGTATCTCTTAATAATTTTAGATGAATTGTAATGAATGTGCTGTTCTTGTTTGTTTTTTTGGTGAATTTATTTATCAAATATTTTAAAACGATCCTAACAGTGTTCAAATAAGTTTTTTTCTCGTCTCTTTTTTATTATTAATTAATTGTGATTTTACACTTAGTGGTGATATTATTATTCTTATTTTCAACATTACATTGATGAATATAAATGTTTTGTACACACCTCATCAGTTTCTACTTTCTTCTATAACAACATTATCGTTATCGCACTATACTCGTACTTCCGTTTTATTTCTCTGGATGCAGTTACCCAATATCCCACTTCAATCTAGTGACGTATTCTTTTGAAAAATTTACAGATTTAATCCCAGGATTGAAATGATGAATTTTTAGAAGGTAAAATTATATAAATATTGTATACATTAACATAAGAGTGAATTGGAGATAGATTAATGTACGAGATGGATGTTTTTTATAAGACGATAACTTAAAATATCCACCTAATATAAGTCCAAGCAAACCATGGCGAAGTTTTGTGTCTCATTATGAAAGCTCA
Source organism: Silvatares holzenthali (assembly GCA_026537445.1). NCBI lineage: Eukaryota > Metazoa > Arthropoda > Insecta > Trichoptera > Pisuliidae > Silvatares > Silvatares holzenthali. The sequence goes on from JAPMAF010001579.1 coordinate 3,180, forward strand.
TTCGTGAACGTAATAGGTGCTTTAAGTTAAAACCGGAGTTACTAATGGAAGGTGTTTTGCTGAATTGAGCAATAAAAACGATACTTTGGCTTGTTCGATCAGTATAAGAAATCGTAGTATTGTCTCGTTGAAGCTTCGTACTTGTCCTTTCGTCCGAACCAAGGCTTCGGGAGGGTGGGTCACTAACTGCTCTACGCATCTACCAAATGAAAAATTATTTCCATATTTATTTTGTTTAATATAAGTGATGGGCTCTAGAACAAAAAGAAATCGCCGCCAGTTGCGCTGTTGTATAAAGAATATTTCATTTAGACTTAAGTGCATGTGAAGTTCCTTTTAATAGTATCAATATTGATTCAATGTGTGCGATTGATTTGTTTATGATTGAAGTAAGGCCGACCTTTTCTCGATTTTATCGACACCTTCCGAAAGGGAGCGGTGAATATATTTTAGTTGTGAAAATTAATAAATCCAATTCACTGAATAAGTACTGGCATTCTAATCCTTTTTTAGACCCTCCATTTTCTATATTACAATATTTACAAGGCATTGCACCGAATATCATTATTTTATATATTATATAAACATACTATAAATAAAATTGATTTAATTTTATATATTATATAAATATACTATAAATAAAATACTTTAATATAGCATTATTTGCAAATAACAATAAAAAACTTTTTGTTTCAATAAAAGATCTTTCTTAAATTTGTAGTGTACTATATGTATATCTTCTTCACAATGAAGAAGTGTTCTGTAACTGCTCAGAACAGCCATCAAAAAAGTTTAAATATTAGAAGACTCGACATATGAAGACGAAAGGAGGGATACCTTTATGAGATCCACAATGAGATAATGAAGGTTCTGGCGCATAAATAGAAATAATATATTTTCTGAAAATATATGTAATATTGATCCATGTTCTCAAGGTGGAATGCCTACACTTATTCAATCATTCATAAACTATCAACACATATGAAAACAATTTGTTTTAACTGAATATTAAAGTTGTATCTCGGGTTAAAAATATTAATCATGTCTGAGCTCTAATCAAAAGTATGACGCTTTTTATATGATACATTTTGTTTAAATTCGTATATTTGAGCTCGCGCAGGGAGTAACACGTTGGAATTCTTGATCTTGATTATGTTTACAATGTAAGATAATATTAAGACTTTGTGTATAACTAATAGAACATTAGGATTGTTAGTCTTAAACATTCATCTCATAAACAGACTTAAAAAGAGTAGAGTGATGAAGAAAAAAGGGCATGCCTAAAAACCAGCAATTTTTAGTAAAACATGCGATTTTTTGCCTTTCAACAGTTACAAATGTCTGATTTTGGCATCACACTACTCATCGACTTTGAAATATGTCCCATTTTGTTGCATCATTTTAATAGTTACTTTAAAAACTAAGTCAATTTACAACCATGCATTAATTTACACCTTGCGTACAAAAATATTATTTCCTTAGAAATCATAATACATGATCGTTTTTTCTGTGTTATTTGGACTTATATGAAAAGTATAGCAGACTTTTTGGTTTGCATATCTTCAATCACCTTACCTCTGAGCTATGGTGGATTGGACGTAAGTACCCCCTTCTTCAGTGGAGAGATTTATAGAGGTTTTGTGGAGATCGGTGGGCATCCATGTAGTATAGAATATCACCCTGGAGAGCTTTTAAGATCTCAAACCAAATTTTAGAACCTACGACTGGAATCGTATTTGTTAAGGTGCGTTCAGATTGACATACAATTGTAGCATATAAATGCAGAGAATCAAAATATGTCAAATACTATCGCGAGCGTTTACGACCAAAAATTCGCAAATCACTCTGATTGTTGAGTGAATGTATCGTATTGTTAGGTTTTATGTGTTTTTTGGCACATTGCAATATCTTATTCCAGGACAAGTCTATATATGTGTATCCGAATATCCAAAGGACAATGCAATATGCAAAAGTTGGAATTTTCTAATCCGAACTACGTACATACAAATATAGAGAAATTACACATATCCACAACATATGCTGCGATAACTTTGTGCTAATTCATTTTTAAAAAATATACGTCCTTATTTATTTCTCTGAACTACTTTATTTGATTTTAACATTCTAAGCGTTTCAAATCTTAGTGGTTCATTCTCAAAAGCCTACAAAAAAGTTTTTTAGAATGACCTGCTAGGGTTTAAAATAAATATAATGCTAAAAATAAATAAAGTCATAATAAACAAATAAATAAAATCGGTTGATTTTTTATAATGCAACATTTTCTCACCCTGCACATTTCAATTGAAAAACATTTGTCATCGGGAAATGAAAATTAAAAATTCTTGCATAATTAGATTTATTTATGCAAGATCAGTATCCAATAAAAACATGAAATTAAATTTAAAAGTTTTTAAATTTATTTGAATATACACCGAACTGTATGTATATCTGGACGTATCTTAAAAGATGCAGTACGCTTTTACTACAAATTAATTTAATTTAAATTTTAGATATGTTGTTGAGATACATTAAAACTGTTTTCACCGACTCCATATCTAATACATAATTGTGTGGTGAATTAATTATTACAAACATAACATTTATTGAACAAATATCAATGTTTATACAACTAAATAATCAGCTCAATGTCTATTATATCCGACATCCAACCCGGACCAGTAAACAAGGGAAACGAGGGCAAAATGGCATCGCGATTTTCAGGCATTCAACAAATACCAGATACCATTCTGTTTATTTGATGCTACATGCTACGCAATAATACAAATTTACACCGATGCTAAACGTATCACGTGCCAGTATACCGTTTTGCCATATATATGCTAGAAATGCTACCTTATATGCTAGAAATAAATTAACAATTTCTTCAGGCAATTTAATGAAATCAAGTCAAGAAATTCTTTCAAAGAAAAACTAACTTATAATCTCAAGTGTATCCCAAAAATGTTTTAAAGGCTCTGTATTCCAAAGCATCATTTGATTCCATCACACACTAAAGTTCAGAAATTCGAATTTATCATTCCTTCTGCAGAAAATGTTTTATAGGAGCATTTAATTCATTTTAACATCCAGAAAACATCCCCTTGTAGATTCAAATAATTCTGACTAATTAAGTGATTAATTGTCCTTTGAATGAATATACCATGTCTCAAAATGCAAACAAATTTAAATACGGCCAGTAGTAAAACGTATTATAAAACATTTTAATTTTATTTTACTTATATATTTCATTACGAAATTAATAACGCTTCTATGTAGTTCGAACACAAAATAATATTGTTATATTTGTACTAAAATGAATTTTTTTTTCATTATCTATTAATTGATAAACCTTTAATTAGTTGTGTAAAAATGCTTTCAATTGTACTTTCTTCGTCGAATAAAGGATTTCTTAATGTATCAGGTGCTGTGTCTTCTGTCTCATTAATGCGAGAAATCCTTCTTATCTTAGAGATTGAATCTAACTTTTATCTCAGCAGTCTTCCGCTGGAATGAGTTGCTTACACCTCTATTGTATCCCTATTTCGAAACCAGAATGAAGAGGTCTCACTCAAATTTTGGCGCTGTATTGTTGTCATCCATCTAGATGTGATGATATATCTTATTCATCAACCTATTTTTTTTCCTCTTTATTGTTATTTTCCACCCTGATTTTCGTTCTCATTTTGCAAGCTGTTGTTGGACTCGTAATCTTAACATTTTACTAAACGTGTACTGAAATTTTTAAATGTTTATATACCTAATTCCAGATCAGAACCAGGTTTCCGTTGCGAACATATTATGTTCGTATGTTTTCACTATTTAATACACACTATGTATCGAATAGTTTTCTCATTGTAACAGAACACTCGAGAAAGATTGTAGCGTTCATCTCGTATAAGTTATCTAATAAGATGTGATTGAAAACGAATTTATTTGAATTTACATCGTAATCTTAGATTCGCCGTGATATGAATAAGTTTCTATCATCTACGTCATTAATTTAACGATGTAACCAAAATGTCACAAGTCCACTTAATTTAGACTGAGTACTAACTAAACTATTAGTATAATGTGTAAAAATGTCTCTTGCCAACTCCATAGTTTCATTAATTGTAACCTTAATTACATCCAAGCTAAGTATGAAGCAATACTTGATCGCTACAATTAAATCCTTAAGTATGACTATCACGTGTATTCATATACACACGAGAAAAAACGCAGTTTGTTAACATTTACTCTGACAAAAGTCTTTTCGCGGTGACTTTAATCAAAGCTAATAATTTTCTTTCATGAATTCCCACACAAGAGATACCACCGGAACACGCCTCTAATATCATGCGACGCTATTTGGTATAAGGAAGATTGAGAGATAGAATGGGATTAAGGCAAGTCTTGAAGAGGCCCATGTTGAAGATGGGAGAAAACAGACAGATCATTCCACGTCTCACACAAGGATGACTTATAGAATTTATTAGTTAAAAAATAACGCGTTTTTTATTTCTTTGTCTAATTCCACATTTTTATTTAGAGTGGTCTACGAATTTCGAGCTTTTCGCGGCTCATTATCAAAAACTTACTCGATAAAGAGCGGCGAAAGGCTCGAAACGAAAAAGTGGAATAAGACAAAGGAATAAAAACATTTAATTTTTTAAAATGTAACAAACCACAGAGTAATCGCTGATTAAATCCATCGCATAATCTATCATCATAGCAGCGCGCTTGAGGTGATAATCTCGCGCGCTATGTAAATTATCCGCATTAATAATAATCATTTGTTTTCATACACTCTATATCAACTACGAAGGGGTGACGGCCGTTCGCAAAACGCGTAGCTCTACCAAACAAAGCAGCGCAAGGAATCAGTGATACCAGTTTCCGAGAGCATCTTTCATGAAAACATCGAAAAAAAATATACCATCCCGACCGACGTTTTATGTACTCCAGCGGCTGAAAACCAGCAGTGATAGCTGGATTATTTACTTAAACGCACGCTCCTGCACAGAGTCGAGATATATTGCTCCGAACCAGATATATTGCTCCGATATTGATTGCTTTAGATATATTGCTCCGAACCAAAAATTACTACCGAGCTCGATTGTAGATCGCACCTGCGATTTGTATAGAGTAAGAAGCTGCCTAGAGAGTAATTTTACTCAAGTTTCGATGACATCACGTTACCCAAGTTCGCCACTCCAATTATATCGATATTCACAATGAATTAAAGTATTATAAGTAAATATTGAAATGAAGGAACTTATTATAGATAAAAGTCACCGTAGCAAAAACGCCTCGTATGTGTTAGCACTTACACATCAAAGAACATATTACTGTTTTATGAAACATTTGGAAATTAGACATTTTTCTGTCCATTACAATATTTTATAAATAATATAATACATAAAAAATCTCTTACATTCACATATTTTCAATTTTAGGGTTTCAAAATTTCTAGTATTATAAAAGCGTAGAATATCGAACTGATTTTGTCATTTATCGTATATTGTCTATCTGGTCGTTTTTGTTTGAATTGTTTTCATCAAATTTATTTTTCAGGAGAAATATGTATGGGGTGTACCAATAGGGATGATAGTGCTTTGACAGCTCATAGCGATCATATTTGTTGAGGAATTTTTGACATCTCTTGTCAGCTGTGTTTAGGAAGGTTTGCATTTGTTCTCGTTAGTAGAACGATTTGAAATCGTCCTACCTCAAAGAACGATTTATACGCATCGTGATATCAAGAGTAACCACGACACCACCATCCATCTGGGCCTGTAACATTTATTTATTTATTTTATTTATTTATTAATCCCGTCCAGGCATAAAATTTTTTACAAATTGTATTATCTTTCATTCAGTGCAGTTGCACATCTAAATGCTGTTTAGCAGTAGGAAGAGAAAAAGAGAGCTTTATTCAGTTCTAGTCGTAAACGAACGAAAACATGGATAAATCCAAGTCGAAGATTTTTCGTTATATCGTGTTGTGACATTTTGTTTGCAAACGTTTCGAACTACATTGCAGTGTCTATCTTCAGGGCGAGTCTGCCTGTGTAAAAAAATGTGGCCCGAAGATCACCCAAAATTCTTTGACTTGCGATTCTTTTGGTCGTGAAAGCCTACGAAAATACTTATGGATAAATCCATTTCACGTATCGTACAATACTGATCGATGGTATTGCTCCAAGGCAATACAAAATCTACAACTCTGCTAGTTCAGAGTGAATGCGCATTTTTTAAATGCATTTTTTATTATTCTTTTATTTTGTAAATATGTTTTTAAAATCTGAATAGAAAATATATTTTTTGGCTCCGGCGGGATTCGAACCCGCGACCTCTAGCATTTCTCCAACGCTTTTGTCGAGTGTCACTAAACTACGAGGCTGGTGGGTTTTATTCGTTCAAAGCTGTGATTTGGCATAGCCCCAGAGATAATAATTTAGCGATGTCAAATCGCGAAGTGAACTCAAACTTGCGTAATAAAACTTGTCAATTTCGAATCGTCCTACTAACGAGATACATAACTAACAAAAGATGTAAAAAGATCCATCAACAAATATGGCTATTACGAACTATCAAAATTCTATTATCCGTATCGGTAGACCATTTACATGATTGTTTTTATTGCTTCAAATTTACAATGGGGAATTATTTGATTAGTGTTTTTTATTTGTGTAGATGTAATGTATAGTTACTAATAGATACATTTTTAAGTATGTTTATTCGCAGTCTCCTAAATAGTGTTGTCGCCTCCGTATGATAGATGTTTGTAAATACATTTGAAACTAAACTGTACCTTTGTCCAATGAACTAAGTATATTGTGAACTTGAAACGCATCCGAATTAATATGAATAATTTAAGATGTATATAGACTATATTTTCTCAAAACCTTGTTGCTTGAGTGTGTTTAAATTAATCGTTATTTTGTATAGGATCCATTCCATTTCAATGATGTACAAAAATAAAGATATCATTATATTATCACACGAAATTTTCCGATTGATTGTTTGCCAGTGAACTGGCGTTAATGTGTAAGTATCTACCTATAGAAAACCTGTTCTTCGATTGCCGTATTTGTCCAAGAAATTTACAGCTCTATTTAATATATATTTTTTGTAACTGTCGCATAGGAGGCACCACCATGAGCATACCTATAACATCCTTAGACACTATGTGGGAGGTGATATGAGATTTTTGTGAGATTTTAAAATGGAGTCAAATTAATACAGATTTTGAAAAGGCCCATGTTACAATTGCGAAGAAACACCGACATTTTAAAGCCTTAAAATGATTTATGAAATTTGTTGAATCCTGCCGGTGTGAAGAATTAAAATGCAATTATTGATTCAAATTTTAAATACATATTAAAAATAGCAAAAATATACGGACTGGCAAAGAGTATTAGATTTTGTATCTCCTTCAACCATTCTGTATTGTACGCCACACAACATGGATATATTCATGTTTCATAACTAGTACTGAATAACATGCCCTGATGGATGGTAATGGTATAGTGTCACATGTGTAGTGTAACATAAATAAAATCCGATTTGTTCGGTGGTAACTTTGTGATAGGAGACTTCCATATTTATTTATTGTCAATTATTTAGAAACTAAATA